>VOMN01000406.1:0-15499 GCA_014899125.1 Orchestia grillus
AAATGTAGCGGCTGCTACATTTCAAAGTAGCGCTGCCCACCTCTGACTATGTCTGAAGAAGGTACAAATGATGTTCTTGCTTAAATGACTGCTTTCATGGAAACTGCAGCTGATGCATGGTTCACAACTTGGAAAGCTAATTTCAACAAAATGAAAATCACTTCTGAAGTAATATAATTCTGCTATCTATTTGTATTGTGTGTAAAACACAGAAAAAAGATACAAAATTGTTTAAATGAAACAGAAAAGCTACAGCAGGAATACGCAAGCACCTAACATTAAATAACCAATACTTGCATTACCAATTTTCTAAGTTATCAAAATTAAGCTTAATTATATCTTTATAGAATGAAACTATTTATACCTATATTAACCTATTTTAGTTCTATTCTAATTGCTGTTTACTAGTTTATATGCAGAAATAAAGAAAAAAAGGCTAATATTCAAGTATTATATGGTTTTTAAACTGACAATGACTATTCAAGTTTCCTGAATCCCGTAATTTATTGTTTTATTTTGCACTATTTGAAACTGAAATTATTATATCCTATTTACAGCTACAAGTTTATTAAACGCATATGTCATTATCCTCTGGAACATTGGACTCCAATGAGGAATAAATTTCAAGACAAAATGAGGCATCTATCCAAGCTGAATCATGCAATGCATTTTAAGTTGTGGGATTGCCTTACTAAAACCAATCTGATTTTTGCACAAATTAACTAGATGATTGAAATTTATGATAGATAGATGGCAGCTGATAAACACATCCAAGTGTTCCTAGACACACTATTTTTCGGTGAATTTAGCGAGTAATTTGTCGAAGTAACAGTTTTCCCAGGATTTGCATTGAATGTTTCTTTGAATTCATACAAGTTATAAGACCAGATTACTTTGAATTAATATCACATTTACATAGTTTACAATGTCCTACGCCAGTTTTCCTTCAGCGGCTCTAACAACCAATCTTGAAATAGTTCTTACTTGAGCGAGTCTCTTCGAAGTTTTTTGATTGTATCGTTTCTGCTTTGGCACTGTGCAGACAAATTTTTAACTAAACAATAGAAAGATGCTAGAAAATTATAATAGTTAGGTTTACCAGAGTGTTCACCATTATCAAACACAAAGAATAAATCATATGAAATAGCATTCGTTTGAGCGAACCGTCACTCAACAAAGCCTTCAACACAGCTAGACAATGTATTAGAAAACGCTGCGGCAGTTGCTTCCACGTAGAAATATGTTACTTAAGTGTTCTAACTATGTTCAATTTCAGTAGAGCCGGAAATTTTCATATTATTTGAACCAATAAATTATATTTCTTATTACTTTCTTTCTGTTTTATGGCGTTTCACTCAGACTCACTCTTCAGTCTAGAGAAACGAATCGCCCGCCGGACCAAGAGTTGCCATCGACGTATGGAGAAACTGTCCGGAATTACTAAAACGATGCTTTCATAATTGCCACATAGTATTATCACAAACTTCAGTAGCTGTTTTTTTTTTAAGGTAAGTGAGCACTTTGCAAAGTATTCGGCTAAATTCCTCACAAGTACTTTGCCGTTAACGGTTAGCAAATACTTCATTTTAAGAGGGCTCCATGGTGTAGTGGTGAACGTGATGGCCTCGCAGCCGAATGGACGAGGGTTCGAGCCTCGGCTCAGGTGGGTGGGGCTTTTCACGTCACCACGGAGTACTTCCCTTGAAAAAGGAAGTTTAAACCACACATTCCTCACATCCCCTACCACACCAGTAGTTGTAAGGCATTTAAAACCCAACGGTAAAACGTGTTGGAATGAATAAAGGTTCTTTTTAATGTTTCCATTTTTTGTAGTCACCAAACTCATCAAATATCGCATACTTTGGCTGTCCATTAGATACAAAAAGTTTTTCATTTTGATAGATCTCAGAATATTTTTAGGAAACCTTTGAAATTTTGCATGACATGTGAAAATACATATTTCAATTCTGCGAGTTAAAATTTTGAAAGACCTACACTGGCAACACACTATGACCACGTAGCATGCACACTCCCAACCCTGGCTAATAGAGTTTAATTAAGAACTACATTAATTTTTCAACAATAGAGTCGTGGACAGAGTTTAGACTGCAGTTGAGTTTCACAGTGGCTAGATAACTAATTGCGGGACGGCAGATCCATCTTTGGAGTATAATAATCTAGCGTCCCTTCCCTACAGACTCGGTCATCATTTGCATCACAACTAACACACAAGGATACCGACTCCTTAAAGTTACCTCCAATTGGGCTCCTGGTGTGCGCCTAAGACCTCGTCCATTTGGCTGAAGCCATTTCCATGGGCCTCCACAATCACATAACACTCACACCCAATTCACAAATATCATACTTTCGGGCCTCGAAGATCAAAGCCATTTTCGCGTTTCCAAATAAAACTCAAGATAAGTTTCTCTGTGTTCTTAATTATCCATCGAAGTATTGGTGCAAGGTCGAACAGCATTAACCAAAACATAACAACCACTTTAGTGAATCACTGCAGTAGGTCATCATATCATTACACATGCGAATGTAAAGCATAACGCAAGAGTAAAATTTATTTATTTTATATTTTTTAGAGCATGAATGGTAGCACTAAAAACTTAAAAGCTGAAGTCGAATTCCACTAAACTGTAGTCACCTACGCGACAGTCATAATTAGAGATCCCTGAAGCAGGCTTTAGCTCATTGAAAATGGGATTTTTTTAATATAATCTTTAAAAACCTTTTCAGCAGCAATCATATTGGCATCCAGACCATCTTTCGTGAGATTTAGCCTTCGAATGACGCTTTTTTTTCTCTTAATTAAGACAGCTTCAAAGGTTCCTCATTGGGTTTAGGTCAAAGGGAGCAACTCTTATCATTTTCTATCCCTGACAAATGTTGTGCGGTGTGCAAGCTTGTAAGCCATTCTGGTTGTACAGAACCAAAGCAAAGACTACACCAAAGTACTTCATTCTTATGACAGACGGGCGTGAAATGCATATGTTTAGCAAAAGTCTAATGATATATGTTTAAACTTATCGGTGATTCAGTTAATCCTAATTTAACATATTTAAGATAATTTGTTCATTGTACCGTTTTTCATTGATCATGTAGACGAGATCATTGGTACTACCATGGTCCTAAGATGAGTCAAAGCTACAGCTCTACTCGAATCATGTAGTTAGTCAGTCGTGCTTCGTCCTGCATTGATGCAAGCTTCTTTACAGCCGAAATCGAAGTCATAACTTATCACAAACTTAGTCTATTTTTACGCAGTAGTATTAGTAGTAGTATTAGTAGTAGTATCAAAAGTGGAAGTATTACTAGACGTAGTATAAGTAGTAATAGTAATATCAGAAGTAGTAGGAGTAGCATAGATAGCACAGCTTCAGTATTGAATTCGGATTATCTTACACCGAAAGAGAAGAGATCATGTAGTATGGCATATAAAAATCAGGGAGTCTATGCACAAGGTGAGTTTCCATACAAGATTCCATGTGCATAGAAGCAGCAAGTTAAGAATAAAAAAGAAGAAAAGGCAAAAACGGGGTTAAGAGCAAAGTGTGAAAATCGAAAGAAGCGAAGTGAGTACGAAAGATAGAAGTCCCGAAGGTCAGTCTATAGCTGAGGAAATCTAACAGTGCTCCTCTGGGGACACCATTTGCCATAACTTACGCGATAAGCCTCAGTAACTCGACCCTATTGCGTATTTATGCCCCGGAGGAATATTGTTACTCAACAACATACCTGATAAGCATTGAGAGTTACTCGTCTGCATCACGCCACTCTTCCATGAACTGATAGCTTATCGTAGGAATTGGAATATGAAAAAATTACTAGGGCACACGATGCTTGTCTCGCCACCATTAACAACATGAAATTATGTCATCTCGTTGCATGGTGAGAAACAACATATACGAGGTGTTGTAAAAAATCGTTAAGATTTTGAATGACGTTAAATCGTTTATTATAGTGGATAAAAATATAAAATAAAACTGCCAAGAAATATGTATTTTAACGTTTTGCTGCATTTTTTTCCAAGTTTAAGGCTTCATCCAGAAGTCAAACATTAAAGATTTAAACCCATCAGGGCCAAGGGGCACAGATTTTTGCCAAGTTAGGTAGCACTATTTTTAACGCTACTCATATTTCAAGCTAAGAAATGCATTTAAAGGTTCTAGCCAAATATTTTGATTTCTAACAATTAAAAAAACTTTGACACGACTATACTCGTCCTTTGTTGACCTCTCTCGGTACAACAGACCACTTCGGACAGCACTGATATCGAGCAAAATTAGACAGTTTCAGAAAGTCGCGTTTCCGACAGAAAACGTGCCGGAAAAGGAGTTAATTAGCTGGAATGAGTTTGCTCTTTTGAGTGCCTACTCTTTTGTTGGATTCATTTCGTACAGCCCTCAATGCGATGTTCATACTTCATAGTTTTCCGGAGTGTCACTTGATAGGAACTGGTCCGCGACTTCGGACTCAGAAGGCTGAGTTGCATTTGTAAATCGGAAGCCTCGTCAGTCGTCACAGTCGTCAGTTGAATAGCGTCTGTGGCTGAAGTGTGACGTTAGCAGAATCGCGCAGCTAATAACTGCGGTCACTGGAGATACAGCTTCATGTTTTCAACAAGAAAGAAGTCAGTATATCTTTCTGTCCTTAAGTTAACATATGAGAATCATCCCTTAAGATTGACTTTGTTGTGTATACTACATAATTTAGGAAATATATGAATATGTATAAACTTTATTGAATACATTTTTACTTTATTGTATTGTTTACACGCAGGATTGTTTTAGACAAACAAATTAAACGACAAAATCTGTTTATTATTGTCATTGCTTTGCGTTGCTGCATAATTTTTGGAAAATTGGTGTGCACTATCTGAAGCAAAAAATACAAAAGAACGAACGTTTATGTACTGATTTGTTGTAAACTTTGAGCATCATGTCGGGAAATAGTCATTTTTACGCAAGTACATTTCATGTCGCGGAGGAAAATATTCTACGTATGAAGGAAAATCGAAATTATCGAAAGCGAAGTTGCATGAGTGAAATTTATTAATGTAATTTGAGCTTAAAACCATTGACGTCATCAAAAATATTGAAAATAGTATAACTGGAATAGTGTACATAAAATAACGTAAACTCTAGGTGTACTAGTTCTTAAACAAGATGTATGTGTCACAGAGAACTCCTTTCATAAAGCTTAATTACGTATATTGAAGGGCTTATTTGTCCTCATTGCCTTAAACCCGTCTACACTATCAAACTCTTCGTCAATCACGAACACACCAAACCGCAAACAAAAGCACAACTCTTCTGACCGGTGTCCAGACTGTGCTTTCGGCCGCATGAAGTTGTTCGAGCGCAGAATGTTAACAAACAACTCTGCTCCTTGAATACCTGTTTAAAGTTGATGTATGCTAGAGTTTTAATTTAATTTCTTGGCATTTATTGACCATGTAGCTGTTTTTTATAAGTAATGACGTTTTTATTCGTGTTTGAATAATTTGAAGCCGGTGATCTTCTAATGGCATGCCGGCAGGTCGCCAGCTACTGTTTATGCTGAATTAACTTACCCTCAATTTAAATATGTTATTATTCAACTTATAAATTACAAAATAATCGTTTTCTCCCGTAGAATCAAACATTCATTACCTTAATAAAAGTCATAATACACTGGTAACACATGTGGTAATAAATTGTTTCAACCAGTGTCTAGAAGAAAATGCAGTCAATTCAATCTAACTAAAAATAGCTACGAGCAGAAATGAACAACACAAAGTTTCTGTTGATCAATTAATTAAATAAAGCAGTTCACGAGCCATAACAGCAACCCCAACACATAAACAAGTGACAGTTCGCTGTTTCTACCAAACATTTTGTTTGAAGGTTTTCCAACCAGTTGAAAAACACCCACACGCCGAAATCTACCGGAGATTTGAAAAAAAAAAACGAAATTCGCTCCAAAGATTGATAGCGCGGACGGGCCTTTAGGAACATTCGCATGCTGGAAGTTTAACATGCTCGTGAATTATTTGTAGTATACGAGTACATTTGGTAACTTGAATGCATCTATGAGGTAATCTGAACGAAGCGTAGCTCGCTCCTAATGGAATTTAATTTTTTTTCAATTTTATCAAAAACGGTTTGATGGCTTTATCAAAAGCATGACGTATCAAAGTATGAAAAGTACGACTTGCGCGCCTTTCACGCGATCAGTTAGTGTCTGAAGACAGTATCGGCAGCCACTCAAACACGGCCATCGAATGTTAACTTTGCTCTCTGAAACTAAAGTTAGCATTCAATACCTATATGTGGGGGACGGCCGATACTGTCTTTAGACTATAACTGAACGTGTGAAGACACCTTTACAGTTCCTCACTCATCAATAAGTTAGGCGGCGGGAAAATTAAGTTTTATCATTTTTTTTCACATAGTTACAAGTACTTGTACTTGTATGTACTTGGAGATATTTCAAAGTCACGCTGAGGCCACAGTGTGCCTTCGCAGATCCGCGAGCTGTTGAATGAAACCGTTTCCCTCGGCCTTTTGAAAATAGTGAGGCAAGGGAGGCCTATCGGGGATAGTTTGTAGGAAGGAATCCAGCTTCGTCCTGAAGACGTATAGGGAACCATCGAGTTCGAGGGTTGAATAGTCGAACAAATGTATATAGATATAAAAAACTTAGGACCGTACAAACATAAGGTTTTCAGAAACGAGTGAAAACATTGAATACTGGAATTTATACTAACTAGCTGAAACCGTGAAAATTTCACGGAAATTTAGATAAATAAGCTTTAGACAAACCAGCCCATGAGAAGTGGTCCTCTCAAGTGTTGGACAGAGGTTAAAGGTTCAGGGCAAAGATAGTCCGGTCTTGGAAGCAATTTTCTTCTTAATGATGCGAGCAGTTTGAACTCTATTTGGGAAACTGAAAGTACACCTCACGAAGACTGGCTCTTTATAGCCAACCATGCAACCCGTATACAGGATACTTTGCTCGAGACCTGAAATTTCACTTGCAAAGAGGGCGAAGTGTGACACAGATACATAGTTACAAGCGTATTAATATGTAGATAATTTCTTCGCCGACTGTACCTGCTGTGTCAGAAATGACTTGTAGAGTGTCCTCATTAATTAAGTGTGGGCAGCCTCTTAAAATTTATGAATCGATTATATGAGCACAAACAATAATCAGACTATGTTTTTTTCGATAAAACAAAGTCCAGGTTTCCACGTGAAAGTTCCAGGAACACGGTCATTGAGCTCGTCACGAACGATTTGCGGCTCGATCATTTTACAGCATTTCCATTCCTCGTCAACACGCACAGCAAACCGAGCTAGCGGACTGGAAATAATATTGACTTTCATCGTAACTCGACCCCATACCAGCCTCGGCGAATACACTAATAACAAATGGACAATATGGCGGCGGGCCAGTGACATTATCTGACTTCTTTTTGTCCATCTTTGCTGCAAAAATCGTGTCCGATTCTCGTTCCGCCAGCACTTTCACTCACCGCTTCTAAAGATTATTATGTCTCGTGCTGTTTCTGTTCATATAGTTGGGGTTAAGCCCGAATTTTTCCACATGAATTTCATGAGCGAATAATGGTGAAACCTGCGCTGTCATTGCACGCTGTAGTCAAAAGTTGACGGCGTGCTAAAGCGTGTTCATTCCAGCGACTGAATCTGCAGGTTTCAGAAAGAAAGAAAAGAGAAGAAATAAAAATAGTTCATTCCGGATTAAGTTACACGTAGAGCATACGGTACAATCGGTTTTTCATTGAGTAAGATTACAGCATTAAAACGTGCAAGCCACGTCTCGTTAAACCGTGAACGGAAACCTTACGAAGATAATTTCCTTTGTTGAGACCGGAATTGTTAGAGGAAGAGAAAATATATTATTCAGAAACTTTGTAACTAAATTGGACAGCTGAAATTTTTGGTATATTTTTTGCATGTACTAAAAACTTAGGTTATCCATTCGATTGCCTCAGGAAATTTTTTCTATATCATTCTAACTTTCTTCTTCTTCATAAGTTCTCTACCATTGTCATTCACTACTGTACCGGCATTATTTTGATTCGCACTTATAGAATCGAATATGAAGTTCCCTCCAGCTAACGTTGCATGGAATTGAATATGAAGTATCTTCCAACTATATAAAGTTGCGTTTAACTTCGAGAAGCATGCCTTCTGTACAATTCCAAAGTTTGTTATGTAGTGTCGTATTTTACTACACTGTGGTATGTATTTTACACTGTGGTATGCTAGTACTATTTCTCGGAAATTTCACTTTCACCGATGACTAATTCCATTGAACTTGCATGCGGCAATGTAAAGCAACTAGTTCTATTTTTTGGGTACTAGTAATAGGACACTTTAAATTGAGGGTAACTAATGCCCTGATTATTATTGAGCTTCAGTGCGAATATTAGAATATAGATAAGGAAATTCAGTACTGAGACTCTGTACAATTACGATTTAAAAATGTCAAAGATTTGTGTTGCATCTCTTCCTATAACTTTGTATGTTATTTCATTTATGAGGGCACAAAAATTCTGTCACTTATTAGTGAAAATTTTCCATTTCAGGAATAAATTAGTCTTGTGTTCGTGTTCGAATAGATATTATAGTTTGAGGACCAAACGTGTTGCACGCCCATAACTCAACAATAACTATATTTTGTTTGAAAAGAACTCGATCAATTGAATGGAAAAGATGCATTTGTTTGAATTGAAACTGCAGGAGCCACTCCCGAAAATCACCTTCCGGAGAACTATGCCCTTATTTCATGGTAAGTGGGCTATAATTTCATTCTTATTTACAAATGCAAACAATTGAGTAATATAATTGGTTCAGTCAGTTCTGATCTTAGGTGAATACTTCTGTTTGGACAGCATTGCGAACCGGAACACATGTAGATGTGTTTGGGTAGATTCAGTGGGTATTTAGAATGAAGTTATGAAAAATCATATTCATAATGTTCTGACTTGATATTTGGTGTCGTCTGAGATTATGATGATGCAACCCTGTAGTCTTATGAACCTATACAGCTCTTAAAGCGACGTTTAAATTTTGAAATGAGTGCTTTTCATTCATCAAGTTATAACAGAACTTTTAGAAAGCGAGACATTCGCCCTAGGTTAGTAGCACTGCATTAGCAAGCTGTTTCTTGAGCACGCTAAATTCCGATCCCGTCCGAAATTATAAAGTATATTTTTCATCATTATATTTTATTTCTTACGGTTTTCCGGGTCAAACCAAGCGCGTCATATTTTTCTTCACTATCGGCTGCAGGTAATTATTTTTAGAAAGCACTTCTTCGTCAATCAATATCAGTTCATCAGCCACAATTTCTTGGGACACACTCGCATTGCTATTTTATGATGCATAGCAGCTATTTATACTGCTACATTGCAACTATTTATGTTGCTACATTGCAACTTTTTATGTTTCTACGTTGCAACCATTTATGATAAGAAGCAAAGACACATTGGTAGGACACACTCGTATTGTTATTTTATGCTACATTGCAACTATTTATGTAAAGAAGCAAAAAGTTCATAAAAGAAATTTGGTCGTACCAGAGCGCTGAAGCGACGAAATGGTATTCTCGTACATACTTGTGTGCAATAATGATGAAATTTTTTTAGCTGATTCCTTTACGATGACCTTTTTTTCTGAGATAATGGCCTCACAACTTGAATACTTGTTATATTTGAGTTGTAAAGCTCAAAATGTGCAACTAATACCGACTAATTCACCCTAAGTTTGGACCATATTAAAATTTTCATGGTCCGATTTGTTCTTAAATTTCCTTCTGTTCACTTTTCGCGTCAGGTTCAATGACATCCGGTACCATTCACATCACTTGGTATTGAGATGCGGTACATTATTCTCCTATGAACAACTGGGCAAAGTGGCCATACCTGTCGATCTGCGTCAACAACAGTTGAATTTTCTATGTGTACCAAAAGCTGAGCTAGGTCATGAAACATAACAGGGTAGGGCATGTATTTGAGAACACACATTACAAACGACAAGGTACCCTGTACGTCATCATGACACTCTTTGTTCCATGTAAGCATTGAAAAACCTAAAAAAATCGTTGATTCTGAAATCAGTCGCTTACAACTCAGAAAATAAAAAGCATGCTGTAGCCGTTTGCTCGGCTGCATGACACTCCGATTCCGAGATCATCGCCCTCCTGGAGGTCGCCTGGTTATTCGTCTTCGAAATTCGGATTGAATTGAACGCTGTCAACTGTGATAAGGAAATCGTTCCCCATAAATAACACATTGTCGGAGCTCAGACAGAACTAGACATTCGTCGATTACGTCGAAGCTGCTATGCAATTGGACCCTGGAAAGTCCATTAAAGGCACTCGGCAGGACGCTACGGGTTGATGAGGTCACCGTCCGACGTATAATTTATGACAACCTCCGTTAAAGGTTGTACAAGGTGCGGAAACGCCAAATCTTCTTCAAGTGAATCCAGGAGATCAGAGTGACTCGAGCCAAGTGCCTCTTGAGAAAGGTGCAGCATCTGAAACAGTCAGCGATGCTTTAGTTCTTCTCTCAGCTCGTTTGATGTCAACCGTTTGGACTACTACGTTTGGAGCATAGCTGATAGGAGATCTTATAAGCATCCACCCAACACCGTTGCTGCTATCTCGGTACCTGTTATAGCTGGAATGATGAACATTCCCGAGACCCACCTCATTACACTGCTTGCGGACGATTTGGACAGCGTCTACAGGCGGTTTTTGGGACGTCTCATGAGCCATTTTTATTGAGTGATATCGTACCTTTGGTCTGTCAGTTTGGTCACGTGCATATCACATTAATTCATTAATTCATTAGTTCATAACATTAGTTTATTAATCAAATGCTCTATTCCCAGTCACAAACTCCAGCAAAAGCGCAGACTATAAGACAGCAATGCACAGTTCAAGAAGATAATTTTTATCAAACAGGCTGTCTATGTTTCTTCAATAAATCTCACCTTTCTAAGGTAAAACTATATCCAACTCAAACATTCATTGCAAATTGGCATTTTTCCGCACAACATCGATGAGACAGCGAAGACGGAGACCATGACCTTCCTGTTCACAAAATGTGATCACGCTTTGAGCTCGTGCTGTGCCGCTTTTTTCATCGTTGTCGAGTTCTTCGTCCAGATTGTTGCCTTCATGGTCTCGCCTGGCTTTTTAGGAGCTGCAAAAAATACCTAGGCATCAACGCTGCTCTTCAAGGACTGAGTCGCTTCAAGTAGTAAAATTTATGACATCACCATATGACAAACATGCTGTACTTCAAACAGGGAATCGTTAACCTGTTAAAGGGTATTGACATCATATGATGTCTGCGTGGTAGTTGCATTCACACGGTCGCTGTCGATTGCACGTACCGTGTGAATGTACTATCTGTCACTTGGGCAGTGACCGTTAACAGGTTAAGTTTTCTAAACAGGGGTACACATGTACGCAATATGTAATTAGATGGTGGATGTTGATGGATCCCAGCCAGTGATAAGTATGTCTCGATGAAGGAAAGATATCGAGGCTCCTGATCCACGTTGTCGTTGACAAGACAAACCAGCGTGGAGTTTTAGAATCCCACCTTTATGAATTCCAACATGGCTCTACCGTTGGGCTTCCAGCGCCATCTAACTACTGACGCGTGAGGGATATGAGGGCTAAGCTTCCGTTTCCAAGGGAAGCACTCCGTGGTTAAGGAATCCCGGGTCCATATTCCTAATCAGCGAGACTGTCAGAGAAGGCAGTCCGTATCAGTGATACTGAAAAAATCATTATTTCATGTCAGATTTACCGTAAATGTAAGGGCACCTTAAGAATTTAACATCATCTGTCCCGCCATTTATGGCGCGGCGTGTCTTCTAGTACAATAGAACAGAATATAATAAAATAAAATAGACAGTGGCGACAGGAACGAGCTGAATGCTCCATTCTTGGATTACCACTCAAGGCCTGTGCCCTGAGACAGCGACATTACTGTCACGTGATTACCTCACACTATATCGCTTTATCTATAGGCATTTGTTCGTAGCGTAGATTGAGACTCAGGGCATGACCTTGACGTAGATATTTTGTCACCTGATACACATTCTACAATTGAACTCTCGTATGATGGATCAAACGCAGCCATCCTACGAAATCTACTTTCATGTTGGCTAACATTATACAATACAAGGAATATACACCTTGTGTATTCCTTGATGATGAACTACGTGACGTTGTTCGAAAGCTTGGCGAATTTTAAATAAGTATCTCAGACGAAATTTTGAAATTTAACTTCTCTAACACCTACATATATATACATATATGAGCCCGACAATGAAACAACTCTCCAACAGGTTTTGTTGGTTCCACCCTGAATAAAAGGCAGCAAAGTAACATATTTATTGCATATTTCACACCAAGATCTCGGCAGTACCATTCTAAAGAGGACATTGTTACAGGTTGGTGTTCTGGGTGACGGTTCATTCGTTGTTAGGTGGTTGCTGCCTCAGTCGCTGTGTGGGTCATCTTCGAACGAACTCATTTACTTTAATTTAAATCGTATTAATCTTGGTACCTGCGCCCACGCGTTTAATTTGAACCTGACTTTATATTAAATGTAATGAATATTAATTTAATTTAAGAATCATTCGGGGATATGACTTTACGTCGTAGTTAATTTTCTCGCTAGTTATTTTGAATTGAGAGAATGATCAGGAGAATAGTGGTAAATGTGTCGACGAAGTCAAGGCTAACGTGACGTGAAATTACTTTTTTCTTTCAGTGATTTCGTCTCGCTTTCAGGTGATTTTCATGTGCGAGGATTTGATAAGCTTTCTAGTGCTCGGCTAGACATGCACTCAGGCCGTGACGCGCTGCCACAGGTCAGCCACTGGTCTGCCACTGCGCTGCCACAGGTCAGCCACTGGTCTGCCACTGCGCTGCCACAGGTCAGCCACTGGTCTGCCACTGCGTTGCCACAGGTCTGCCAATGGTCTGCCACTGCGCTGCCACAGGTCTTCCCCTGGTCTGCCACTGCGCTGCCACAGGTCTGCCAATGGTCTGCCACTGCGCTGCCACAGGTCTGCCCCTGGTCTGCCATTGGTCTGCTGCCCAATGAACTCAGGGAAATTTATTGCACCCATTTGTAGAGGGTATTTGCTCGAGTTTGCCAATGTCCAAACAAGCTTCCGCAATTTTCAATTACAGCTCCTTATGCGCACCGATGGATTCGACAGCTAAGCGAAACATTTTATTTACGATATGGAAGTGTTGAACTGTATGCATTCTCATGGGAACTTACTGCTGATGTGAGTAGATACTCGTATGGTGCGACACGCGAGTGATTATCTGTGAGACTGTGTTGTAAATTGTCCCTGCACGGCAGAGAGATTTCACGACATGCTTTCCTGCTTCAAAAGTTGATGGCACGGATGTCATTATTCTGTTATTCAGAGCTGCGGAACCTGAAGCGGAAATGAAAATAAGTAACGCGCGTTCAAAAAGTCCGTACATTTTTTTGGCACCCCTCATACTGTGCTACGCCTGGTGAACGACATACAAAGCAACAACCCCTTCACTTTGGGGCCCATGTCAAAAATTTTCTACGGCATTATAGGCAACAAGTTGCTTGTATCCGTCCCGTATGGATGATACGGCGCTCATTATAGGCTCAGTACCTTCGGGATATGAACTATGTTTCTGTTTGCGTGCTCAATGCGAACAAATTCCATGTTTATGGAAAATTTCGAGCTTTTTAGAATAAAAATTGCATCAATGAAGAGTATTTTAATATTTTTTCTTGGCCTCCTCAATCGTTTCATTCTTGTACTTAGCAGTCAATTCCGGCCACCATGTCTCGCGGCACACAGTTGTACTAAACAAGAATTTTTCTCACTGTGCCACTGTAGCTCCTCCCACCTCAGAGCACGTGTCCTGCTTGTGGTTGTGAATGGGTGGAGCTTGCGCATCGCACCATTGGTGACGTCACGCTCTCTGTGCCAAGTTCTTTTTTCGACTGCCTTGCATCAACTAAAGATAGGCATGAAAATAAAGTAAGAACGAAAAAGAAAATCGCTGCGCTGAGGGGCAATGTGCTCAGATAGATGGATTTGCATAGTTTTATTGAATTCATGAACGTCAAATAATGAATTATATTTTTTTATGGGGTTTTGAGGGACACCTCAAACGAAAGAGGCTCAGGAAATCTCTGTATTTGATAAACAGAACTGATGCTTAACTAGCTTATATGCAAGCTTATATGTATCAGTGGCATTGTGCTAGTAATAGTGAAATAATGAAAACAATCCAGGTGTCTAATATCAACAGTTTATCAGTCTCACCACACTCGCGTCAGTGCTATCACGTCACAGCCAGTGTGCAGCGCCAGACATCTATCTTCTGCCAGACGTACAATGTAGGCCACAAATTCCCGATTCCTTGAATGTTTAGAAGTAAACCTATATTTTCCAAGTCGAGCTTTGTGTTTATACATAAATCGATAGCACGCACGAGAGGTCTTTTTCTTACGAACACCAGTTCTCAAGTAAAACAAGTACTAAAGAGAAACTTTTTAATATAATATATTAAAAGAGAAATTTACGATAAAACTGTTTCAGAAATAATATGCAAAATGTATGAAACTTGAAACGGCTGTTACAACCCAGAATTATGGCACATATTTGCAGCTAATATGTAAGCGCTTTGCAACTTATATATTCCAGTAAACATAATGAAAGCACTAAAGAACTACGCATGTACAATTTTAGAATAAAGTGGTCTATGATAACCTTTATTAATTCCAACACGTTTTACCGTTGGATTTGAAATGCCTTACAAGTACTGGTGGGGGGGATGTGAGAAACGTGTGGTTCAAACTTCCTTTTCCAAGGGAAGTACTCCGCAGTCACGTGAAAAGTCTCACCTGAGCCGAGTAGCGAACCCATCCTTTCGTTTCGGTTAAGAGACCACCACGCTACCACTATGCACGGAGCCCACAGGTGTAATATTACCTATCATGAAAAAAAACGTACAAGAGATCATTTGTTAACATTATCCTTTCTTAAACAGTAATAGGTAACGTGCCTCTTTATGAGGCACATTACTCTAACTATATTTCACTCAATACCAATCCTACCTAACAAATACTTTGGCTTGAACTAAAACGACAGCTACAGAATGTCGGTCACGAGTGAGGCTGAGGTGTTTGAACGAATAAAAACAGCTTAACGCTCATACATACATAGTTACTATGAACTTCGTACGGCGAAAGAGGACAACGGACATTAATCCTAGTGGTTCAAGCGTCTGTTCCAACGAAGTGAAAAGTACCGACGAAAAATATCGTCTTACGAGCCCTTAACACGATCCTTAAGTATGGCCATTGAATACTAACTGTGCTCTCTATTCTAAAATCAGGTGGAAATGTTATGTACAATATATTTGCCCTGTATTTCTAGGCAGTCGAAAT
>VOMN01000412.1:0-12864 GCA_014899125.1 Orchestia grillus
ACTGACGCATTTGGGAAGCGTGACTTGATGCGACATCCGAGTCCCTGCCTCGCACCAGCCTGGTGGTGCGAGGCAGGGAGCGGCATCCGCACATGTCAACTCAGCGAGTTACCCATCACCTCAGATTTTTATATTCATTGAATGTTTTTTAGCTTCTACTTCTACGCGCTACTTTTACTTTACGTTCGCATTTTACTGCAAAGTAGGGGTAAGGAAGCTTCGGAACAATAATAGGAGCAGTCACAATGGCAACAATAACACCTGTGTGATCAACAGCAGCAGCACAGGCAGCACCAGCAGTAGAGGCAGCTGCAGTAGAGGCAGCAGCAGCACGGGCAGCAGCAGCAGCAGCACAGGCAGCAGCAGCAGCAGCAGTAGCGGCATCAAGTCTGCGAGGTCTGCCAGGCTCAGTCTGAGGCCTGCCGGAGCGTCGTGGTGTGCGCGGCCAGCGGTCGCGCGCTGCACACAGAACACGACAGCGGTGCCTTCTTATCGCGGTCCTCAGTTGGAGGACTGGCCTCTCGTTTCCAGTGACCATTCAAACCTAGCGTTAGTGCAGTGCCTTCGTGTTTAAGCTAGTGTCGTATTCAGTAGCGTTTTGTTAACTAGTGTTGTGTTGCGTTGTGTTATCATTAAAACTAGTCCATGTTTTTCGCTGGTATTTATTTATACGAGTATCTACATACAATCGCCTACATAGGAGGATTGGGAAATCAAGAGCAGATATCCGTCCGAATAGCAGGAGAAATTACTGCTCGCAAATTTGAACTAACAATTTACATTTGTTATTCGGAAGTTGATTTGATTTGATTATCTGTCCACTGATATATTTCTTTTAATTAATAAGAAATTAGTGGTATTGACGGAAAACTAGAATCCGTAGGAAGTAGGTGACTCCATGACTGTAGAAATTTGTGCCTGATTGTCATTTTAGAGAGGAGGATATTCATTACGACTGAGTCCTCAATGTGTGAATGTGTGAGTGCGTGTGTGTACTCTTGAGTGGGAATTTCTTGGATTGGCGCTGTGAGAGACATTTCACCTTTTCTTTTTCGATATAAAATTCTTTAGTTTGGCTTCTTATCAGCCTCACTCTGTACAAACCCGTCTTGACGTTTGAGCAGTTACAAACATCAGGTTCAAAATTTAAGTCTCGAAAGGAAAATAAGTAAAAGGAAGCTCGGCAAATTGCGATAGGAGCGTCAGTTTGTCATTGCAGACAATTTTCTTCAGTCAAACGCTTCCAGAATCTTGAAATTGCGATGCATGTTTTCGACGAGTTGAAAAAATATATTTTTCAGGAGTTTTACAAGTTTTCAACATGGGAACTTTTAAGTATTAATTCTATCAAGAGTGACACAAAACCTTCTAAATACTAAGTAGTAGTCGATACTGGACACTATCATACGATTTCATTTTATAGAGCGCTGAATTGATCGACTATATATTGACAAAATATCACTTAGGCATGATATTCTATGGGCGTTCCATTTTTAAATAGTTTTTCTTCTACGTTTTAAGTTGTATTTTGATTACAAAATTGCACTTCGACCTATGTGTGGGATTGCAGGATGTCTGGCACATATAATTCTTATCTAAAGTTGTAGTCGTGTTATGCATTAAGAATAAATCATTTCAACTCAGCATGAATACTAACTATTCGTAGCTACTTGATTGAATTGAATACTAGAATTAATTTTGTATGATTGGTATGATTAGTGTCCATGCCTGCGAATCGCTTCGATCTCAGGAGGATAGAATTCATATGGTGCCGTGAAGTAAAATCACTTACTTTATTGACGCAAAAATTAATTACACGTGCACTCATTTTAGCTTTTACTCTTGTGAGCAGATTAACTCAGTTGCATGACGTATCAGTTCCACACTATCGCGAGAAATTTTCAGTGTCTAATCAGTGCGTACCTTTCCATCACGTCTACACTTAAAGTTTGGACTTTTTGCGTAACGTGTAAATTCAGCGCGTGAAGTTTAGAGCGTGTTGTTTCCATATCAGTTTGTGAACATCATCACTCGAATCTGCCAAGCGTCGAGATCGTGGTGAAGGCTTGTGGTGCGTTTCTATCCACAAAACTGCGAAGTCGGGAGGCCGAAGTGGTGAACAAGTGCAAGAAATCTGAATCGAAAATATTGGTAAATATTTTTTCTGCGCCACGAGTAAAGTTTAACTCTGCAATGAAACGATGACCGTGAAAACCGCGAAAAGAAAATATATAAGATTAGAATTTTCATCTTGAATTCTGGTAAAGTTAAGAAAGTAATCGGTAATTCGGTATTTTCTGTGAAGATGCACGAACTTATAAAAGTTGGGTGGCAACCATTTGAAGTAGCAAGTATCTTTTCTGTAAACCAATAAAGAACGGCAGCCCAACGATTCTTTTCTAAATGCTGAAAGATACTTGGGTAACGGTAGTTTTAAACATAGTCACAAATTGAAAGAAACGCCGTAATTCTACGTATGAATTCAACAGAATAGACTGTTACGTCTAAATGTCTAACGGTAATTATATTAGGGTCGATGGGCGATAAGGAGCAACATCACTAATTATTGTGAAGAAGCGGTGTTGCTGAGGTTAGAAGAAGGCAAAATAGGCGGGAACATCACTTACCCTTGTGAAGAAACGGTGTTGCCGAGTTTAAAAGAAGGCAAAATAGGCGGGAACATCACTCACCATTGTGAAGAAGCGGTGTTGCTGAGTTTACACGTGGCTCGAGCGGGCCATGAAGTTCCCTTGGTGCTTGCTCGGTGCCTCAACTCTACCTCGACCTCCTGAACAAACCACGCTCGACACCACGCCCCTTTACGGTAATGCTAAAACTGGTGGCCATGCTGCTTGTGAAGAGAGCGAAAAACATCGTGCACAAATGGTGAATCTCGATTATAATGACAGCGGTAGTGGTGATGCCAACATGGATCATCTAGCGATGGACAGTTCGCAGTGGAGATGCAGAGAACATGATGGATCCTCTAAAAATGAGGTAAATGCAAGAATACCGTTGAACAATGATGTTCCGAATAAAGTGGATGAAAATATCTTAATTTATAATGAAAATAAATGCGAAAACACGATGAAAGATCCGAAAAAAGTAAAGAACGGAACGAACCTGAGTGGTGTGTGTTTAAGAGTGAATTCAAATGAACCTCTGAAGATGAGCTTCTTTCAGTTCTCGAACGCGTTGAAGAACGCCAGTGCGCTGTTGGGTAATTTGTGTTTAGTTTTGATCTTAGCGATAGCATTTACGACGCAACTAACAGGAGCCTTGCCTCCTTCGAGCGTCGGGTACGGGCCTCCGCGCAGAATTACCGGAATCGAGCGTAGGATACCCGGAACGGCCCGAGCGGGCCTTCATCCGGGGAACAGAATCTCGGAAGCTGGGCACGGGGGTACCGGATTGATCCACGGCGGGGGCCGATTAGGACAGCCAGGTGCCGAGTCAGGTCACGGGGGCCCCGAGAACGCGAGGACCTCTTGTGATTTGATCATGGGAAATGCAGCGGCACGCGCAGGCGCAGCAGCTCAGGTGCTAGAGGCCGAGGTTGCTACCAGTCCTCAGGGTGAGAACAAGTACACGGCGGCTCTGACCGTGAAGAGAGTTTTGAGACGTTATCGAGGGCCGGGACGTCTCAAGAAGCAAGACGTCATTACGTTGACGCTGCAGAGACGACCCCAGTACCCCTGCGTCGCCGTCGCGTCTCTCGAAGTTGGCAAACGTTACTTTGTATTCCTCGACGCTCCCTCAAGGCGGAACGTAGCTCCGAAGGCCATTGCAGCGCCGGTCCCGTACAGCAGAAGGGCTCGACGTCTCATCAGGCAGGAAGTCTGCAATAAGTGCGGTGAGTACAAGCCATTGTTATAGGGGCCTTGAAGCCTTTACCGCCACCCTGGTTTGTGCACTAAATATCAAGTTACTAAGCGAACTGCCATAACAGTGGCGTGCTTGAGGGAATCGGAAGGTTTATGTTGGAAATCCTTTGTAAGGAGAATTCGTTTTAGACGCGATTCCTTTACTGGATTAATATTTAAAGGATCTAATATTTTAATTATTGAAATGAACATTTATGTGTCTTCTCGAGTGGAAATGTAAATATTTGAAGTACAAAGAATGATTTCCTAGAAATCTTGACTGTTCGAAATCGTTATTTATACTCCAGTTTTCGTTGCTTCTTGAACTTACCCACACTTGCCAAATTGAAGTTAAAATAGCATTTAATTGTGTATCCTACCGGCCTTCAGCATTCATATTTAATTTATGCAGCGTTCTGTTTTCTCTGAAAAGTTTGAGATCGCGTGGGACTTTGGAAAGATGTTCAGAGAAGAATTGTCATATCATTTGCCTTCAGAAATGTCTTTTTTTCTACCTCGGAAGCCATCTCATCGTCGCAGCAAAATTGAGATGCTGGATCGACTACTTGGTGCACTGAGGACAAATTCCACCCTATTTTTATTAATTTTCTGAACTTTCATAATCCTCTTATAACTCATAGGTAATGTGGCCAATTGTGGGGTAAAATTCAGCGAAAAAATCTAAGAAAGGCTTCCTTCACTTACATTTTTACTTATAGTAATCTCTGACTACGTAACCTATTTACTAAGCCATCTGATCATCAAAAACCAGATCGTCTGACCATGCAATCCATTTTCCAGACCTTCTGGTGACATAACCTATCAAGTAGATAGTCTGATCAAGTAACGTATTTAAGTGTCTGGTCATGTAACTGATTTGCCAGACCTTGAGATCGCATTATCTATTTACAGACCGTGTGACAGCGCAGCCCATTTACCAGACCGTGGGAACGCATTATCTATTTACAGACCGTGTGATAGCGCAACCCATTTACCAGACCGTGGGATCGCATTATCTATTTACAGACCGTGTGACAGCGCAGCCTATTTGCCAGACCTTGAGATCGCATTATCTATTTACAGACTGTGTGGCAGCGCAACCTATTTACCAGACCGTGGGATCACGGAACCTATTTATACGGCTGTTCTGAAATATTAGGATGTTACTCCAACTATTTTGATTTAAAATTGTTATATTGAAGATATTCAAATTAAGTACAAATATAGATCTGTCAGAAAGACTCAGAAAAAATTTGTCGTTTTCTATTAAGGTCTCGTACATTTACTTCAAATTGGGCGTAGCAGCGAAGGGACATCAGAAATAACGTATTTACCCATTTAATCCGCGGTCAATTTAACGATTTTTGTCTATTATGATCACTTATGATTACATACATTTTGAATTGCTTTTTGTGAAAGTCAGCTGCCATAACAGGAGTGTCATAAATGATGTAGAAGCTACTTAAAAATTGTTTCTTCTAAGGTCATGAATTTAATATATCAATTTTGTCAATTGTTCTCAAACGAGGGCGTCGGGTTAATATGGGTGGATTTACGGTGCACCTTAAAACCTCGTAGAATTATTTTCTCGCTTCCTTCCGCCGAAACTTTCATCGGTCAAACTTCCATCTTGAGAGCAGAGCCAGTGTTCATTGAGGCGAGTCGAGAGGCTCTGGCAGCGCTGTTATATTTTCCTTGTAAAAACACAAGGTTTACTCGCACATAAAATAGGTAGCCGGGCTGTGAATGTCTGCCACCATCAGCTGCTGAAGGGAATCAAAAAACAGAAGCTAGGGTAGCGGGTTAGAGGGAGGGATGGGGGGGAAGGGGGATGTAATTGTCTCGGCAACGTGCAAGTGAGGGCAGTGAGGGAAATAAGGGCAGCGTTGTGAGGTGAGGGAAATGAGGGGAGTGATGTGAGGTGAGGGAAATAAGGGGAGTGTAATGAGGTGAGTGAAATAATAGTAGTGTTGTGAGGTGAGAGAAATTGAGGGCTGTGAGATAAGGGAATTGAGGGTTGTGTTGTGAAGTGAGGGAAATGATCCCAGAAATGTACGAATTTAACTGAAATTTACGTAAAGGAATGAAGAAATGTAAATACAAATAAGTAGACAGAAAAAATGAAAGAGATATAAACAGCATGAAGTACGACATAAGTCGCGGCTTAAGCAGAAGAAGAAGAAAAACTCAACGATGGGACGATAGACGACCAGATCGAGAGCAGGGAAAATCATTGTAGGAAAGCAACGAAGGTTCAACAAGGAAATGGGGAGACGATCCTGTCATCTTGGCCCATGAACAGACACTGACTTGTATGTGCGGAGCAGGAACGTAATGTGATTGTGCCTGCAGAATGTGAACGGGATCGTTATGGTGGAACATAAAAAAAGTATTATAATTAGTGTGGGAACATAACAGTTGGTTGAGGACTGAATTTCGGAGGGAGTTTCCGTGCCGACCTCTGCCTCAAGGCCCACATTCTGTCCTCCGCTGTGATGTCAGGCGAGCGTCGCGTCGTTGTGCGTTTACATCCAAATTCTTACTAGCGCTTTGGAATGCATTCATTGGAGTGGAAGAGTACATACAAGCGTCAATTGTGGACTCTGCAGCTTACAGTTTTTTGCAGAATTTTGCGGTGAAAAGCGTGGATGCTAAGATGAAAATATTCGTGACGATTTCGTCATCAAATAACCGTAGGTAATGAAAATGGCACACGGAACTGTGGCGCTAAGTTTGGGAAATTAGGACTTTCTGACCTATAATCCTCTTTTCTTCTGACCTATAAGCTTCTTTTTTTCTGACCTATAAGCCTCTTTTCTTCTGTCCTATAAGCTTCTTTCCTTCTGACCTATAAGCCTCTTTTCTTCTGACTTATAAGCTTCTTTTTTCTGACCTATAAGCCTCTTTTCTTCTGTCCTATAAGCTTCTTTCCTTCTGACCTATAAGCCTCTTTCCTTCTGACCTATAAGCCTCTTTTCTTCTGACGTATAAGCCTCTTTCCTTCTGACCTATAAGCCTCTTTTCTTCTGACCTATAAACCTCATTTCTTCTGACCTATAAGCCTTTTTCTACTGACCTATAAGCCTCTTTTCTTCTGATCTATAAGCCGTTGGCTAAGATGAGCAGGAGGGACACATTAGCCAAGAAGAGCAGGAGGGACACAGTGGCCAAGAAGAGTAGGAGGGACACATTAGCCAAGATGAGCAGGAGGGACACATTAGCCAAGAAGATCAGGAGGGACATGTTAGCAAGATAATGCAATATTATAAGAACGCGTAGTGGTATCGCTCAACAATGCGATCATTTGATGATTTAAATCCCCAAAAAACATTTGTTACTACCTAGGCTCGTGATGAAAGTATGCGCAAGTCTACCGTAGATTATTGAAGGGCAATATCGTGACCAGACAAGCCTCCGAGAACAGGTTCTCAGCACACGCTGTTCTCGTCATGGTTTTGAAACACCGGCTCGCGCACCTGCGATTTGCCTGGTCGAGTTGGATGCCGCAATTGATTCTTTGGGCCTCGTACCCTGCTTCATTGGAGAGAGCTTCGATCGTTATTTATGGGAGTCAAAAGTTCTTCTGAATTTTCGCATGGGGTTAGGAGGCATGACATTTCTGTCTCTGAGGAGTGAATGTTCAGTTGTAGGACGCGCTCATCCTGTGGTGTGTTGTCTTGTATATTTCCAAGGATAGTCTTTACAGGCTATTATTGTGTTCCCTACAAGGTGAGAGGTTTCTCAGTTTTCTCGCCTCCGTCATTGATCACAATACGCAGGAGAGACACGAGCTCGAGCGCTTTCCAAAAACCTTGGATGATTTTTTGGGGTAGATTTTTATGCTTTGGAAGTCTTGAACCCCTGTATGAGCCTCGCCAGTAGGATCACACATTCGGGCTCACAAACGTGACCACCTCAGGACGCTCTGACTAAAATTTTCCTCGAAACCTGGTCTGCGGGATGCGGGAGCCCAACATCAATACTGATGCAACTGAACTGGCGCCTGCAATTTTCCCAGTTCGGAAACCGTGGCAATTTCAGAGCGCAAGCTGTGCAGTTTTCATCAACTTTCGCTCTCACGAATTTCATCTCGCGGAACACGGCGGTTTTGGCCGTGGATTTTAAGGCGAGGTTTTAATTTTGCTTCCGCCGGTGAAATGGAGGCCACGGTTCAGCTGCTGCATCTGTGTGTCGGCATCGCAAAAAATGACACGTAAAAAAAATAAAATAACAAAGCCATACCTCGAATACAACGGGCTTGTGCCACTGAAAGAAGCGCTAACAAAACACGAAAAAAATCCAACAATAATCCGACAAAAAATCTAAGGAAAAATTAGAATAAAAATGATCTAAAACCACCCGGGCAGCGTTCGAGGGGTATGAGCGGTTCGTGGGAATTCTTGTGAATGTCTTTTTTTAGGTTTATCTCAACACCTCATCATCCAGACTTGTATTGCTCACAACAAACAACATCCACGTTTGTATTTGGCCCATGCAACATCCAAGCTTGTCCTGCACGAACATGCAACATTGAGGCGTGTACAACATCCGAATGATTCTTGAAGCACAACAGCAATATTCTCCTTTGTCAAGCCTATTTTCGGACCTTAATCCCATCGAACATTTTCACGGGGCACTGAAGAAAAAGAAGGTTAATCATAGAAGTTCAATAAATCCTGAAGAATTGAAGAAAATTTGCACTGAGCAATGGCTTGTACGCCACCACAAGCTTCGGGACGCCTGTTTCCGTTATTCCGTCATGTGAAAACCGTTTCCGAGTTGCAACCGCCAACACAGGTTTCGCAACTACATATTAAACATAGGAAACTGTTCCGGTTGAATACTTGTTTTCTATGCCCAAAAATGTTTCGTTTGTGTTTTTTTATGAGCCCCATTTGTAAAAAGAGAAATTTTGTTTCTTATTTTCACTTACGTTACGAAATTTATACTCTGTGAGTTCTACGAATGCTGGCTAGCTACATCAGATGTTATGTGTAAATGACGTCTCACGTGTGCCATTACTCGTGTCCGTACACCGTACTTGAGAGATGCCTCGCCTTGAGTAATGTGCTGCTTAATGTTTGGAAAACCCGTGCAATGTTTTTTCGATGCAAGCTAATTGAATGCACGCTTTAAAAGTCCTCCTACCGCGAGGAACGTTATATTTCATAAAGTATATCCTACACTGCAGGTATATTTCTCTTCATTAACTCATTCTAAGTAGATGCATCGACGTGACATTTGCAAGGGCATCAAGATGCATGCGCGTGTGGCAGACGGGGACTGTATGATGAGCTGTACACAGTTAGAAGGGCTGCAGTACACTTCAGGTTGACTCGCTAGTACAGTACAATGTCAGTCACTATTTCGTTGGTCATTCAAATGCAGCATATGTCACACGCTCAGTCAACTGACCATCTAAATGTAACAGCGAGTCAGTCACTACCAATTGGGTATTGAAATACAGCACAAGTCGTAGTTACCACCAGCTGACCATTCCAGTACTGCATAAGTCGTAGTTACCACCAGCTGACCATTCCAGTACTGCATAAGTCGCAGGCACCACCAGCTGACCATTCCAGTACTGCATAAGTCACAGATAAAACTTCACTAATAATTCCCTTTCACAAGAAGGAAATATAAAGACTGCAGTCGAGCAAACTTCTTCCATACGAATGAACATTCTTGGCTCATCACCACGCTGATGGAGATGATCGGGATGCTGGATGGTGGTCGCTGTCAATGACCATAGTGTGGCATAAACTGAACATAGGTTGTACAGTTTGGCCCGTATTTAAAGTGAAAATATGTAGCTGGATCGGTAGAGCTTAAAAAATATAAATAAACTTTGATTATTCCCGAATCATCAGAAACAGAGGTCGCTTTTACAACGTAGTATAGGTTGTGAAAATATGCATCGATTAAATTGCTTATTGCAAGAGTACACTCATCAGATCGCTGGCTGCAGGACCTGACCAATCAGATTGCTGCCAGAAACAAACAATCAGAGTTCTATCTTCAGCTTCTCCGATAACAAACAATTCGAAGAATCTATTACCCCAAACATTTTACCGATATCGATGAAAAATTGGAGACATAGATTTCTTAACTTTTCAAATTATGGCACCTTGATTGCCCAGATAAGTTCTTTGACTTCTAGGGCATCCTCCTGACCGTACTTCTAGGGCATCCTCCTGACCGTACTTCTAGGGCACCCTCCTGACCGTACTTCTAGGGCACCCTCCTGACCGTACTTCTAGGGCATCCCCCTGACCGTACTTCTAGGGCACCCTCCTGACCGTAGTTTAGGCCACCCTCCTGACAGTAATCTAAAGCTTCGTTAACAAATGACGCTTCGTGGGGAGTCTGCGCCCTACAATTCGTATTGAATTTGGGAGGCTTATGTGATAGAGAATTGGATTTTGGCGGATTGGATTTTAGCGGATTCGATTTTGGCGGATTGGATTTTGTCGGATTGGATTTTGGCGGATTAGATTACGGCGTATTGGATTTCGGCGTATTGGATTTCGGCGGATTGGATTTTGGCGGATTAGATTTTGGCGGATTGGATTTTGGCGGATTGGATTTTGGCGGATTGAACTTTGTCGGATTGGATTTTGGCGGATTGGACTTTGGTAGATTGGTCTTTGGCGGATTGGACTTTAGTGGAATGGACTTTGGCGAATTGGGTTTTGACGGATTTGATTTGACAGATTGAATTTTCATTTAACTGGATTGCAGTGGAATTGGATTTTCGTAGATTGGATTTGGCCCTCACCCCTCAGGGGGATGCGTTGTCGAGGATTGTCCCTCAGCGCATCCTGAGAGCTGAGCGGCCTTCGGCGGATAGGTAGGATTCACGAACTATTCATGTAATTTCAAGAGCATCAAAAATCTTTCGAGGAACCAAGAAAATGAAGAAGAAACTGCGAAAATGAACTTCATGTTGGGATTAAGGGTCGGGGTTAAAATGGCGTAAAATGTGGCAGCGGTTGTTGAACCTTTAATATAATAATGATGCTAAGAATAATGATGATGATGAAAATAATAATGGTTACCGTAACGATTATTATAATTATGTGGATAGTAATAATGATGATGATGATGGTGGTGGTAATGATGATGGTGAAAGGGTGCTGTCCCTCTCAAACATAGCGAGGCACCGGAGAAGCTGTCGGGTGTGGGACCCCGGAGGGGGGCCCGACCCCTGACGGGGGTGGATGGGCCAGATTGGATTGGATTGGTGAAAGGTTTTTGTGGGACCCTGGAAGGGGAGCCTAGCTCCCGGAGGGGCCGATAGTCTGTGGATTGGATTGATTGGTGAAAATAATACTAATGATGATAATAGGGATGATAATAACGATAAGAATAATGAAGATAATAACTGAAAGCTGCTCGCTCCTCCACGGTAGGTAAAATTTTTCAAACTTTCTTGGGTGGGAAAAAATAGAGTGAGGGCGTGTAGCTCAATTTACGATCGTAACTACAGTACTCAAATTTCTTTTAAATACAGTACTCATTTACGTCTGCATGTCTAGTGTTTATAAGAATTTGAATTCTTTTGAATCTCTAATCAACAGACACCGCAAACAATCGAATATCGGTATCAACGGGCCGACCCTGCTGGTCTGGATGTTCAATCTGATGGCCAGAATGTCCGGTGCAGGAGTGCAGAGTGGTGGCGTGCTGAGTGTCCTGTAGCCAGAATATCCGGTGCAGGAGTGCAGAGTGGTGGCGTGCGGAGTGTCCTGGGTAAATTGGGAACACGAGAGTGCTAATAATGGTGTATATGTAAAATTTGATATTTTTCACTCATAAATTAAACTTTTGTGTTTCTCAAATATGTATGACAGTTTAAAATATTTTCCCACACTACCTCCACAGCATGACGTACAATTTTTATATTATAGGAATGAATTACCGACTGACTCGCCAACCAAAGCACAGATTTTATTATGCAATCTCTCGTGATGTCAGTAAAATAAAAAGTTTATCTGAATGATCATTTGTTCCAATATACGGCACAGGATTCCTTCTATCGCAAGTTCCTAGATTTCCCATGCCCGCCTCAAAACCTTGTCACGAAACGTACATTATAAAGAAAAGTTCACAGTTATCTGAGCTTTTTGTTTTAAATGCTTAAACAATTTGCGTTGGCAAGGTCAACATACCTCTGACGCCTTCCCATTTCTTTGCTGATCTTTTACCCTCACTGCCCCCCTTCAAAGTTTGCTTATCCTTACCCTCACTGCCGCCCATCAAAGTTTTTGTTCCGACGCGCCCAACTTTCACCGATTCTGGCTCGGATTTTCTTCAAATTGACCGCTTTGTTTCAGCGCCGTCCAAATTCCTGAAGTGGTCATGAAGTTCGGATTAGTTCTTACCGAGACTTTGGCTCCTCTTTATTAATTCACCATCGGCGCCTTGGGCTGGCGAGAAAGTTTCCCCGCCGCGGCGAAGTCATTTGCCTAAGTCGGTGCGCCATCAGAGCGGCCGGGCTTTTAAATTGGAGTTAAAAGTTCTTAAAATGAAGAGCGAAGGCGCCTCCGTGTTCATTCATTCGATCGAAAAGTAAAGTCGGATTTTAAATTGGAAAAAATGAAATGGAAGAACGCCTTCCTCATCGATCGCGCGACGACGGATGAGAAATTTTGTGGACAGAAAGGGGCTTATTTTGATCAGTTTCGCTGGCGAAGAATTCTAACGCGGCTGCGCAAATGAGCGCTGCTGCGAACGACTTCACGGACCTCGGCAAATGTTTTTCTGACCGCTGCCGTTTGTGGTGGCATAACTGCAGGGTCAGAGCTATAGTGCTCGGGGTGAGCGGTATAGTGCTGCTGTCTTGTTCTGTACCTCTATTGTTGATGGTGCTGTTGTCTTGTTATGTACCTCTATTGCTGATGGTGCTGTTGTATTGCTGATGGTGCTGTTGCTATTGCTGATGGTGCTGTTTGTATTGCTGATGGTGCTGTTGCGATTGATGATGGTGCTGTTGCTATTG
>VOMN01000415.1:0-34260 GCA_014899125.1 Orchestia grillus
GTGACGTGACGTGACGTGACGTAACCTAACCTAACCTAACCCATGCTCAATCATTAGTTATCGAATTCGAGTACAGTCGTTCGAGTCAATACATGGTGGCGCAAAAATGTGTAGCCGCACTATGATTCATCGTAAAATATTCACTAAATATTGTACAATCAAATACCGTGGATAATAAATATCACAGACCAAAGTAAAGAATAAATACGTTAACGTTGTTCATTCTAAACAATGAGAATAAATGATTAGATGTTTGATAAACGCAATCAACGAAAAAACTGCAATACCACTTTTTTTAGGACACGGTACAGATTGTAAGTTTGACTGGTGTTAGGGCTTGAATACTTTGCAAGTTGTTTGCATTTCTTGAATTTACGCGACATGTATTGGATCATTAATAAAGTCTTGCTGAACAATGAAAAAAGATTATTTTTGGCCCGACGGAGAGAAGTTGTGTAGTAATTTTTATCAATCATTCATGGAATTAAAATATTATCCCTCAGTGGCACATGTCATTAGTTCCGATTTGTTTAACTAGTTGAATCCCAATGATTAGCTTTGATAATTCGCACCAGATGATTAACCTGATTAGTTTTGACTCAAGGGACATCTCTACACTCTTGACTTTTCTCTGAATAGATCAATGAATTCCAAGGATGAAATGATTTGATATATCTTCTCCCAACTTACGATCACTAAACTCATCTTCAAGGGAAGAAAAAACAATGGATTCGTATTCATTCTGCTTACAACATGAGAAGATAACGATTAATTTCCTTGCATGTTCATTATTGGTTTTCATGATACATACGATAGGTTTATTCCCTTCACCGTCGTCAGCAGTTTATTTTGGATGAAAACATTCTTGCTCATGTCAGTTTGATTTGCATTTTGTAACCACTCATAAACGAATCAATGCTTATTTTATCATGATTTTAGGATAGGTTTTTCAGTGCTTATTAATCATTTGATGCAGTTAGACACAGTTCACTCTAATTTGCCAGGACGTACAAAGAGGTTTTCGTACATACTGTTCATATTCAAAAGAACCATCTTCATTTGACTTATAAAAAATCTGATGCAATTATGTGTACTTACAGATCGGTTGTTCACCAGGATTAATATTTTCTTGAAAACCAACTTTTAACTACAAATAATCCTAGCTTTTATATTGAATGCAACTGGAACTTTGTTAAAACTCGGAAGCCTAGCAAAATCTCGAACTAAATCAGCATTTTCTTCTTCGTTTTCCATGAGTGAGTCCAGATCCTCCCTCTTGTTTCCAGGACTTTGTCGGTCTCCTTACAGCCGCAGCAAAGGCTTCAGGAAATCAAGCAATCATTTACAAGGGATTTGAAAGAAGAGAAGTAGGCTGACCGAAGAGCCCGAGAGGGTTGCAGTTCGCTTCACACAGTCAGCTTTCCCTGATTTTAAAAGTTGTTCTGCTTTTTCTACTCATTCGATATAGATGTGCCTTGAAGGACGAGCGAAGAATGAAGAAAACTATATATCAATTGGCTCTTTCTTACGTAAAGTGAAATGAGATGTTGAACAATGAGTTTATTAATTCTTACTTTACTATTTATATTATCTCCTGATTCCGCGGTGCAACAGTCAATAGTATTCAACAGAGTTTTAGCTGCTACGTCTTACTCGTATTGGCAATTTCGATAACAACCATAGGCTTACTCTAGAAAACAACATTCATGGAACGAAATGTAATTCCTATACGTCCTTCTGCAACACTTTCATTTTTGGAGCGAGCAAAAAGCAGGAACATTTTCCGTGTACCATTCTATGTATGGGAAAATGCAGAGCACAAATGTCCACAATGGTGCCCGAAGAGCTCGCCCTTACTTTGGAAATCATTGTGCGTGAAGAGCGCAGCTGTCTTTTTTAACGCAAATGCTATGCAGATTGACGTTAGTGTCCACTCAGTTCCGGGTAACAGTTTTTAATACTAATCTCTGCTGCTCGACGAACTACACTTGATGTGCTCGACACAATTATGCTCTGTGTAGTTTTAATTCAGTTTACAGAAGCTAACTTATAACGTTAGAATTGTACTGCTCGACCCTCAATCAAATAGCTCATTGTTCAAAATGAATTCTTTAACTGAAATAATTAAGCGAAATAATAGAACAAAGCAGAATAGGCTGTATTTCAAGCTTTCTTTAATATACCCACAATTCTCATAAATGTTCCCGTCTGTCCAGTACACGGAGCAAATGCTGCACGAAGTGTGCGCTGCACGAAGTGTGCTGCACGGAGTGAGCGCAGTATACCTGACCCAGTATCGAGATACAATACATTGTGCCTTAAGTTTGACAGCGAACACCTGAAAAAGAAGATGATTAACGACACTTAGCTTCTTATGTCGTATGCTGCTGTTCATTATCCACGCCAGAAGGGCCTACCGAAAGTTGGGACAACTTTTGCAGCAGTAAATCACGTCTTGATTTTACAATTTCGAAGGCGAGTTTTTCGTATTGATATCAACTGTGTCATGCCAATCAAAATTGATTGTGAATTGACGATCGCATTTTTATTCTCACAAAATATTTGTTTTATTTCTTGTTAGAACATCCATTGAATGTACTAGTCTTATTTTGTTGTTTTAACGAGCCTCTCCGTTTTTTATGGATGAATCTATCACGCACAGTCACCTAGAGGTTACGAAGAATGTCTTGCTGTGCTCTCTTCTCACTCGCCATCGGGAAATGTAGACTCACGGCTCAGACTCGAGTAGAAAGGAAAATATTTCGCAGAAAATGTTAGGCCTAAAATACTGATGAATAATTTTGCGTAAGTATGGATGGAATTCTCTTAAAATTATGAAATCCAAAGTAAGGGTGTACAGAGCTGCTTTAACAACCAGATGAAGCTGTATTTATTAAGCTGGAAATGTGATGGTGTTCAATAAATAAATACTTGAGATTGGGTCACAAACATTAAGTCAAAAATTACTAACTCTGTAGATGAAAAGACGGAAAGTAAGCTAAAAGAATGATCAAGCCTAAAATGATACGTAATGAAAGCCGACGAATTGAAATTCCTGAACTTCAAGTAAAAGGTCCTCCCAATTCTTTATCCCTCTTATTTTCTCCTTATTCGAGCAGTCTCGATTTCGGCGATCAGAAAAGGCTAATCAAAAATCTTTCAGGAAATTAAGGAGCTGAGCGCAGGTTAATTATCGCCCCAAGGATAGAGAGAGGGTACGGGAAATTATTTCCTCTCTCAGAAAATCATATTTCCCGTTCGTGAAAGCGAAGTAATTGAGAGGCGGGGGTAAATTTCGTCGAGGGTTGTGGGAGAAAAACTGAAGCTATTGGTGTAGTTGAAGAAGAGCACAAAATCGAACTCTTTTTATGAAGTGTCTCAGTGACTAGCGCGAGATATTAATCACATTTCTTGTTGATTAACGGGATTTGAAATCTCTAATTAAAAATTGCTCGCATTTTTTACGAATCCTCTGTGGTAGGTATAAGCTTTTATCGCTCGCAGCGATTAAATCATTGATCGAAGTGTTTCATGGGAGAGCAAACTGGCCTACGCCTCGCATAAAGCACTCACGTAAATGAGCTCGTCTTGAAAACGAAGAGAAATTCTCAACTTGACAAGCGATGTGTCGGTCGCATGCGTTACGGCAGGAGTGCTGCAGGTTGGTTTTGTTTCATATCCCAGGAATGTGGCCCATGTGGGGGTCGTAATCTGTAACCACGCCGCAGTGAGGGCCGTGTTGGGGGCATGGCCGCAGACACCGAGAGGGGACTGGGGGTTGGACATCTCCGTTGTTCGGAAAGCACGCGAGTGTGCAAAGCAAGGCTGGATTCACGTGCGAGCGTGATTTTATTGACTTAAAAAGGATTTGCTTGCTTCCGAACGTGCGAGTTATGAATGGGATAAAAATCACTGATTCAAGTATGCATGGTGTGGATGCATACTTGAATTTTTACATGGTGTAAAATGTAGGGGAAGTATATATGGTGGCGGTATATAACATACGAAATGTATAGCTTGCTAACGTATTGCTTGTGCTGTGTTCGGTCAGAGTGAGTTAGTCTCACAATTTACAATTTGCTTCGTTCATAGAATTTAGCGTTCTCTTAAGGTAGGAAATTCACGCAAAAAAAAAATTAGATACAGCTGCCTAATGCCTTTGAATTAGGCTGGGCATTGGTTGTGGGGCTCATCGAAGGTGGGAAAGCCACGGCAGAAACACCGCACCGAAGAGCGCGAGCAGCTGGTGCAAGAGCATGAATAAAAAGTGGAAGAGTTGGAATAGGAATTAAAATGAAAAATGAAATGAGGGAAAAGAGCTGGAAAAGTTGACAAAAACTGCGCAGTAATGTTTGCATACCATATCAGTTACTTACGCTTTTGTATTGTAGCTGATATGAATCGGATTTTCTGTACATCCAGGGAAAGTTGCTGCAGTTTTGTTATAAATAGAAGGGGAGAAAGAGTCGAATTTAAAGAAATTATGTTCAGAACGTTTCGGGTTAGTGCCCATCATCAGTTGAAAGGGAAAAAATCTGAAATAAGAAATACATAGAAGAAAAACCGGAAATGTTTTCACCACAAAGATTAAGTATTTCAAATTTTTGGACGATGTATTCCTTCTTTTAATTTTTCCCCTTTTATCTGATGATGATGCGTAGAGACCCGAAACATTCTGAATACGAATTTTTTATTTTAGAGCGCATGGGTTTGGCGACTTTCAAACACAGCCACAACATCTGCATTTTGCTTTTGATGTTATTAGGCGTGTTTCTAGAATTGAACTCAGCTTTACGTAGTTTTAATAATCAAATTTTTCCCCCAATACTGATCCGTTTAACGGTGCAAGTTTTGGAACGTTTGTGCAGATCTTTCTGCAGTCGAACATTAGAGACGAAGATTCATTCAAATATAGACTGTTTCTATACTTCTCTCTTACTTGCATATTTTCTATGTATTTTCTCAAGTCCCCTCGTCAGCAAATTCCAATGAAAAGATAAAAAGAATCCATGGCCTTGAAACTGGGGTTGTGTCTTAATTAAATTTCTAAGCACAGGCAGTAAAAATTCAATAGTTTACGTTGGAAACGTTGGATGAAAACTTCAGGAACTTCTCCAAAAAATGCGTCGGTTTTATATCCATATCATGCATGAGAAGAGCTACACATTGTGGTCGCATGGAGCTTTAAAATATAAGACAGGGCGGAAGAGGAGCCAGGTGTGCTGCAAGTTCGTCTCTTCAAACCGAATGTAAAGTACACGCTTCGAAACTTGATGTCACATTTGGTTTCTTTTGGACTATGTTGGCTACGAAGCTGTGAAGCATTCGATTATACACACTCATATCATTGCATGCTTTTAATAATCACTCGAGCTGCACGCATGCTGACTACGACATGTACTTCCAGGCACACGCTGAGTTGGTTGGTACATAGATATAGAGAGAAGAAAGCTATTGATTTTTTTTGCCATTTGGTAGTCAGCAGTGGTAGATGAGCACTGGACGGTGAGCTGCAGTTGTGCGCATAATGTAGACACTCAGTATGCAGTATGCAAATACACTGAGTGTGATATGTAGACGCGCCGTATATGTTACGTTAGTAAACAGCATACGTTACGTAGGTATACTGCGTACGTTATGTAAGTGTGCTGCATACTTTTTGGAGGTATATTGCGTCTGTTTTGCAGGTATTTGCATACATTATGTAGGTATATTGCATACGCTATGTAGGTGTACTGCATTCGTTATGCAGATAGGATGCTTGATATATGTATGTACGCTACATATATTTACAATGCAGCACGCTACATGCAGACACTCAGGTGCCGGGCTTTACCCTCTATGCACCTTGTACCTGTACAGTACCCTCTACCCACGCTAAAAGTACACATTACTTCATGTGTTCATACAATTAGGACGCACAGTCTTGCGTGCGTCAACAAACCCAGCAGCAACCTATTTTTTTGCGACAAAACTGCATTTAGATTTCCCCAAGAAACTACATATGTAGCAGCTCCCTCATGTAACGGAACAATTATGTTGTTTTGGTCACTAAAGGATCGACCCTATAAGGCCTACAGTAGGGACGTTTGAAATAACGGCTCGCTGCGCAAAAAATACCATCAAGTTAGAACGACTGCCGAGTGTGACGATTTCGGCACGTTCCACTGCTTATTACAAAGCCAACGGCAACAGCGGCTTAGCTACTCAGCTGCACAGGGTAAACAACAGGTATGGGATTCACTTTAGTCAGACCAAATTCAGCGTTAAGGGGTCACAGGGACAGGAAGCTGGTAAGTGTTAGCACTGAATTTGGTAGTTTGCCTAAAGTGTTCAGGAATTCCGCTCTTCTCATACCGAATTTCTCCGCCCCATCGAGTCACGGTCGTCAGTTTTGTTTTTTTTGGCTTACGAGGAGCGAGCGAAAGATGAAAGCAACTGTCTGCAAAGGTCGACAGTGAGAGAAGACTGACAGCTCTCGCCGTATAGTCAGGTTTTTGCACTGAATTTAATGGAACAAGTTTTGAAACCACGAGTTTCGTGAAAGGTCGGGCCTGAGCTTGACCCAGTGGTTATATAATACTCGACACGCTTTGTATCTTAAGCAGATTAGGTAGAGCTCAAGTTTGACAAAACCCTTACGTATTTAAAAGAATACATGAAGTGAATCTAACTTTGCTGAGAAGAGTTTTTTAAATCAAGCTAGATTTACTGCTAACTCAGACCAGAAAGACAGATTTAGGTGTTAAATTGAAACTGTAATAGGCTTCATAACCAGAAGTTCTCTCAGCAAGATAAAACTTTACTTCCCTCTGTGAGTCGTGCCTGTGGCCATGACAGTGACTCTCATAGAGTTTCTTACATAAATGCCCATAACTATTCACATCTTGGAGGACGCTCACCGCATTTCCATCTAGTATATATCCTTACATAACTGTTCCTAACTATCCACATCTTGGAGGACGCTAACTCTATTCTCATCTAGTATATATTCTTACATAAGTATTCCTAACTATTCACATCTTGAAGAACACTCACCGTATTCCCATCGTGACCGCATGCAACGCTCGCTCCAGCGCACTCGAGTCCTCGACTGCGGTTGAAATTATTTTAACAATGAGTGGCTATGAGAAGGAACTTTACAGTATTATCCTTGCGATGAAATTAATGTGATAGTTCTCATTTGCACCAGTAGCCAGATGTTAAATAAGCATTATCAGAGATGTCAATAAAATGAGAAAATTAATAATATTTAATAACTTTATCAGCTTTAGCCGATAAACATTAACGGTCGCTAACTGGAATAAGGTAAATTTCGAATTTCGGTGCCGTAATAGCGTATTCAGCGTGTTGAACTTATTTTCGAAATAAAGTAAGCATGCATTTAGGATCAAACCACTCATTCAGAAACAAATATTTACCTAAAATTTTTCCCACACAAAATTTACACGGAAATCCAATTCAGCAATACTCATAGAAGTTATTTGAAGGTCCAGTGTGAATGTACTACATGTTGCCCTAGAACGCCTCTCGAGAAGAATTGTAAATTTATGCCTTGACGGAGAAGAAAATGTATTTCGCTCCTGCTCGGCTGCATCCCGAGAGTGTCTAAGGCAGAGGCCCGCAAATATGTTTATTCGGCCGGCGTGGGCAGTTGCAAAAATTGCCAAGAGATTCTACCGGTCCACCTCCCCAGAGTTGAGCTCCTGCCCTGCGCCTCGAGTGTCGCACTAACGAGCGAATTGGAGCGTCGTGGGGTCGAATTAACACTAACAAGGCGCGTCGGTTTGCACGCCTCATCCGCGTCTTCTTGACGAGTCACAGCTTGTGAGACGTGAGCTGCAATTCTTCCATTCCATTTTGGTCTTCGATGCTGAATGAGTATTGCCTTGTTGCTTCAGATTAAATTAAACGAAATTAGTCGCATCAAATGATCGCTCTAGCAAGCTTTGGGATTTTGTTCTCCTTGTCGGGGCTGCAGTTGTCCAGCTCCTGGCAAGGAGTCTGTAACTTTTCGTTTAAAAATTCATGTTAAAAATTTCTTTTTTTCAGTTTTATCGCACATTTATCATGTACACTTATAAAGCTTATATTCATAATAACTATTTCCAAGCAAGGGGTAATAATGAAGGCATACATTTGCAATAATGAAATGAAAGACAATGAATTTGTTGGGGAACGCGAAAAAATATCAACATCAACAAATATACAGTGAGACGTTTGTACATAAGAGACGGAAGAAGACGTATGTAGTACACCGGCTGGATAACTGAACTGATTGGGCGCAAAATTCAATTCCTCGCGCTGGTAAGACGATATGAGAGACATATGATACAGACAGGTAGGTCCAACACTTGAATACAAAGTACACAGGAAAGTGAGAGTGAAATGAATGAGCCATCGTTCTTTAAATACCATTCATTTTTTTAAACAACTTCACCTTAAAATCCAATGGGAAAATGATGCAAGGGGATGGTTGTCTGTCAAATGCACAAAAGGAAGGGCGCATCAAACAATAGAAACATTAATATCGAATAGACATTTAGTCTACAGTTCAAGTCTACAGTATAAAATCCAGTTTACACTTTCGGTCTAGACTTCAGTCTAAAGTTCCAGTATGCAATATATTTTTAACATATAGTCCTTGTTTCCAGTGAATCGTTCCTAAACAGCTGTTCTGAACTGGGAGAGGTGTCATTAAATTTTGAGACAAATGATCCAATAAGGAATGCAGTGACGCGTTTGGAACCTGTACATATCATCATACCGAAAACTTGAGTGCAAAAGCAGTAGCGAACCATCAGTCATTGATGTTTTTTTTACCATTCGTCATTCGCAGGAAAATTTTCTTGGGTTTCGTGTAAAGGAATTTGATGAAGGTAGCATTAGAATACGAACAGGGAAGCGTAATCGAGCAAAATTTGAAAAAAGTGTGCACTAACATCCGCTAAAATATTTCGGGGGTTGCATTTAATTAGCGACTGAGCAAGGCCAAATTTCCTGTTTACTACTAGAAAATCACCAATGACGGTGCGAAATCTCCGAAATAGTCATTTAAACACGCTTTCAATTCACAAACATGGCTCTCCAGCTGACATTCTAAGAGTTGAAAATCTCCAAAACACAGAGGAATAGTTCTGGTATTTGTGGAACCCTCGGAGAGTTTTATTGCCTCATTATTTGGGCAAACAAAAGTGCACTCATCACATTATTTCCCCAAACGTCGGGCCAACTGAGGAAGCAAACTTCTCCGTTTCCAGGAGAACACACGACAGACTTTCTTGCTTCCCTTCATATCGTGAGCGAGAGTTCCTCCCACTAAACTTTTCGAGTCTCTTTGGTAGCGCACAAAAACTCCTTCTTCGGGGTGTCTTTGTTTCTGTTTTCTTAGAAAGAGGATCCAGGAGACTATGGGCTTCAAAGAAGGACTTGAGGTTTATTCCTGAAGATGACATCGGCTCTGTCCTGACTGATCAGCGGTTGTCGGTCACTCAAGCCAGCGCATTACGTGTCTTGGGAATGTACACGTGCTCCATAAAACTCCCTCTTCTTTATCCCTGAACCAGGCATAACGGTGTCATACCAATTCTATTTCTTGTGTAATAAACATCATTACCATAAATGACGGACTTGATATTTTCAAGCTTTGCAGAGCGTTTCGGTGATGTACGTTGTGGAGACAAATATGAATATTAAATGAAAAAAAATAAAAAAACGTAGGCGTTGCCTTCCTATCTACTGTGTGTGTTAGGTGTTTTTTTACCTAAATTCGTTTAATTTTGAGTGTTCAGTTCACGGTAAAATTTATAATGACTAATTATTTGTCCGGAGAACTTCATAGACTCCTGCTTTTTCTGTGTATTCGCCATATGTATTTTTAATATAATAACTGTTTTGATAACCTACAGGGTGTTATAAAAAAGTGTTTGTGCAATTAAGTCGTTAATCACGTGTTAGTTATATAACGCAAAGTTTGTTTTCAGTGTTTAAAACAAACGATATTAACGCATTTGTTAATACTTTAATGCAATAATACATTAATGTTATTTTATTATTTAGTTCATTTAGCATTTTAAAATCGGCGACCATTCTATGGAAAAATTGAGTTGCGAAAATTGATACCCGTTTTTTTTAGAAGCCTTGAGATATACTGGTAATTTCAGATACAAATTGAGACGAGTTAAATCGCTATGACAGCCTTGAATGGATCAAAATTGTCATCACTTTGAAAGTATGAACTAAGTAATAAAAAATACATTAATGTTGCCTCCTATGAACATTGAAAGCAAAAAAAAATGTGGAAGGAATACAGAAAATTTGAATGACAGTAAATTCATTATTAGCTTACTAAGCTATTCAAGGTCACTTAACTTCCCAATCAAGTATGACAACTAGGTAATTAATTTTACCAAGTTACCAATTGACTCATGAATTGATAAGGTTTAAATTCAGTCATTATGAAGCCTGATCAACACTTTTGATAAACAATCAGTATCCCATTAAGTGACAGACTTTCAAATTACACATGCCCTACAAAATCGAACTCACTTAATTATTCATCACTGAAGGCACCGAATAAGAACTCTAATCATTTGAATGAAATGGCATCCTTGACATCTAGGTCCACTGCACGTCTCCTCTTGAGGCAACCCTAGACTCTGAGGAGCGTGCGCGGTGTTCACGCGTTGTTGTTAGTGAAGGAGCAGTGCCGACGCACCGAGACCTCGACGTCGCCGGAAAAAATCGTTAAAAAAACGAGAGCGAAGTTATTATTGGTTTATGGCTCTCTAGCCACATGGAATGCGATCTCAAGAGAGCGAAAAAAGGGACCGACCATTCAGGATGGACAGTAGGGAACGTGGAAGCTATGCTCAGATTTTTTCTCGCACAGGATTCCCTGCGCATAGAAAAAGCAGCTTAAGAAGGAAGAGGAAGAGAAGATAAAGAATATTCAACGAAGAGACATGACGTGAGATATTTTCAAATGTCTCGAAGGCTTATCTATAGCTGAGGTAACCTTACAGTGCGACCCAGGTCTGCCTGTTTTCATTGCATGCGATAGACAAACCAATCTAGCCCAACCCTATTGTCTATCCTATGCCACCCGAGGGGAAATAAAGGCGAAAAGCTACTTTATTTTCAAGTCACTCAGCGAACGTTTCGGGTCACTGAACCGCAGGATAGGGGTTCACGCTCCCTGCACCAGCTGTCTTGACTCTGCACCAGCTCCCTGCACCAGCTGTCCTGACCTCACACCAGCCGTCTGGACCTTGATTCTGCCTCGCTTGACTCAGGCACAGGAGGCTGCCGTGCCGCTCAACCGTTCCACTCGTTATGGAAATTTTTAGCGTTTTATGACAGTGAATTTTGCAGCTTGATGGTGCCGTGAGAAAAGCATTAGACGATGATGTTTCCATATGGGAGCAGCTAAGTGACTGTTATGTCATTCTCAATTTGAAAACATCAATCTTAACATGATGAAGCATTTGAAAGAAATTTTCTGTTGATCAGCGTGATAGTCGGATTAATGATAATTTTTTATTAGTTCATAGCAGAGAGGAGGCCGCACTGATGCGAATTTAGTCTCGGACAGAATCGTACAGAGACAAGATTGGCTTCGATTTGTACGTAAATGTTCTAGTCTGGACTAATGCCTCCGTTTGTCCAAGGGGCTGTTATAATCACCATGTCCACGGATACGTACTCAATTGGTTTTAACCGTTTCCAATTTAAATAAAGTCCCCGCGCGAAACTGAGGGCTGTCGTGAGGAGCAGCGTAAGGGTAATTCGCGGGATACAGTGAAGCACCTTAGAAACTCTCACGAGCAACGGGTAATCAATTCCTACAGCTTCCAGGTCAGTTTTTTGCATTCATTTTACCCAAAATTACCTTCGATTTTTTATGAAGCTGATCGTCCCGATGCACAAACTGAGTGGCTTCGGTTCAAGATGCGTATAGATGCGTCTGCGCATGCTGAAGCGCAAGCGATATTCATAGAACTCTTGTTCGGTTTAGTCTGAGCCAATTCTTCTTCAAGTTCCTGAACTTATTACAAAATGGGACTAGTACTAGTACCGACACTAGGTTTTTTTACTCACTTTTAATCTAAAAAAAATTTGCATGTTTACTTCGGTTACTAAAGTTTTTAATAGAGAAGCACTATATTTCAAAGATGGATACTTAGTAAAGGCTCAAAAATGTTCATCCACTATATAATTTACTCAATAATGTACAAGATGCACAATAATGTACAAGAACGAGCTGGCATTCTGTAGTTCGTTTAGTTAACTCACAGGCTTGAAAGTTTAACGAAAGCACGCACACATGAATGTGTTGAATTAATCTTCTCGTAGTAAGCATTCATTTGGCCTCCCTCTAGGTGTTTTTCTCTCAGAAGATCCATTTCAGCTTTCGGTGAGCGGGATAAAAAAAGATTAGGCTCACCAGGGCCGAGTTTGTCCAGTGTTGTGACAGTCTGGCGGATTTGAGGAAATCTTTTTATTTTTTGCCCACCAGAAAGATGGCCAGTAAATTTTTATGCGCGTAGACTCCGTCCGAGCTTCTGTAGTCGAAGATACGTCAGCGATTTTATCGTTTGGAGTGATGTATCTATATACTACGCTATAAATGTGTATTCTAGGTTCAAGCTTCAGGTATCAGATTTGTTTATTTTATGTAGATGCAGGATGTGGAAGTGCATGAAACGAGTTACTCTGGAGGAGTAGAATCTTTGCGATTTTCATATCATCGAAAATTTTCTTTCATTTCAGCCCATGATTGCCCGTTGTACACACTTCCACAGTAATAGACTAATAGATAAGTAACCTGTTCCAACACTAAAGAAGGAACTTACAGAAGCATGCCGACAGGTCAGAGAACATGAGGTCAGCTTCATAAATTTAATAACCAACGAGTCATGATTAATAAAATTGTACAACAGTGAATGATACTCTAGCTTTTTACGCTTGATTTTTTCTTAATTAATGCCTAAGCCCTGAGGAGCAAAAAACAAAACCTAGCCACTGGAGAGAAACTTATTTTATTATTAATACGTTTTGCACCGTGAATTGCGGCTTGGAGCGACAGGCACAGACAGAAAAGTCTTCCATCATTTGGAAACTTTGCCGATCAGGATCAACTTCTGAATGACATCAAAGCCGCTCACGCGTGAGGACTTCCCGTGAATGTGTATCTATGCTACAACTGCTCACACCAGATGTTGATACGAAGGCACTGAATGATATGAAGCAAAAACAGAAATAAACTCTACCATTTGTAGCGAATGTCGATTTAATTGAATAAAAACGTTACTTGCTAAAAAGCTCTCATCTGCATTCATTCACGTTCAATCTCTAATCTAGCATGAAATTTATCGATGTTATTCGTTTACACAGCGCTGGTTTTTGAGCGTATTTTGTTTTGACAGAAAAGACTTCGATTGATAAGCAAGAAAAGCAGCACGTGAAAAGGAAGAAGACTGGGGAAGGGCACCTCTGCATTTTCTCCGGGCCAGAGATCCAGGCCGGCAAGTCTGCCGCAAGAAGTCGGAGCCTGACGATTTTTCAGAGTCAAACTGAGATCAAAGAATTGACAGGGAATGAAAAACGGACACTCGAACCATTAGTTTTGGGGCAAGTGAAAGCTGTTTCTTCATTCAAACGTCACAAGTAAATAATGGCTGCGACAAAGTTCGTGTTTACCACAGCATACGATACGCATGCGTGGTGGTGTTTTTTTACACAAGTGACTAGTCTTGTGACAAGTCTTGTGACAAGTCTTACGTGTGACAAGTCTTGCATGTGACAAGTCTTCTGACAAGTCCTTTAACTGCTTGCAGCTGAAAAAAGATACCCTTCTCATGCTGTTTGTATACTTAATTCCTAAATTAAACTTTGGTAAAGGGAAAAGTCAAGCCTTTCATTTTCTGTAACCTACTATTTCCGCTATGTATCCTCAGATCTTTGTGAATAATTTGTGCACAGTAATCAACATTCCCAAACAGATTTATTTAACCATTTGCACCGCCAAAATTTAAATTAGTAATTTCTTCGTCACATTGTACTTGAGGTTGAAATGCATCGCTGATATCGATATCCATGTAACCATAAACACATCACAGTTACTGGCAGAAATCGTCAGAATTTGTGAGGCCTTTCTTTTTGTGCAGCTGAGGTTAGGTTAGCTTTTCGAATCCTGAGCATATAAACAGCGTTTCAAATTTGCTCAAGATTCGGTAGGTCTAACGTACCAAGTATGAACACTGCGCTGAAACAGAGGTACCCCGGAAGGACGCCTTGAATTATGTTACCTTAGCTTGGGCGAGATACCGATGCGGTCTTTCATCATTCCTTAGTTTGGAACTGATGTCGGTCTAAGATTCTCTGAAGCCCAATAAGTTAAAATTTAACGAAAAAATGTAAACTTTTCTCATTAATGTTCAACCCTAAATGCAAACAGCAAAAGTCATTACTGCGAAGTGATCTCTGCTGAAGATTTGAAATCCCAGCCTCTGTGTTGGGACTTGGACGTTCTGCAATTGGCCTTTCAGCCCGAGAAAAACAGGGATAACTCAGGGCTTTCCTTGATTTATCCGCTCTGAAAGATTTGTTTCCCTTTTTTGGCTCTCAAGATAGAGAGCGCTCGCCCCCCTGAACCTCACTGCGAGTTCGCTTAAAAGATTTCTTACTGTAGGAGGATCGTATTCATTTCTGTTTCGCATTCAAGGACTTTTTCGAGATTTTCTTCTATTTTTTCTCTAGCAAGACCAAGGGTCGCTCTTTTCCTAATTAGTTGGCAGATGTATCCTTTTGTGAGAGAGCTCAGATCACCTTTATTATTTAAAAGAGGCATAGGTATTTATTTGAATAATATCGCTCTATCGCATGAGAATTATGCTAGGCATTTCGTTTCAGACGGGCATGCTTCGTGTAATTTAAAAATTGTTGAAATGTATTTCATTATTAGAATTATTATTCGCTGCCTTGTTATTGCTCCGCCATTTGTGGATGGTCTTTCTCTAGACGAAGAGTGTTCTTGTTATTAAAATTGCAATACAAGCATTTCTATCTCAGGAAAAAAGGCTGCTGGGTATTTTCAAGCGCTGAATTTGAGGCGGTATTTTAAAATTTTGAATTAGTTTATCAAAAAAATTAATATGTCCATACTGTACTTCTCTTGCAAGAGGTTGAACATTTCATTTCTGTTCATTAATTTTGTTCTATTTTCTACAAGTTTGAACCCTGTTTTCGGGTAGCGCAAACAATTTCTGCCTCTACACTTTATAAGATCGTAAATAGTCTTCAAATTTGAAAATTTTCAGACGCTCAGTTGCTCTTGCCCTCGCAGGAAAACTGTCTCATCAGTTTTCAGACTCCACGTATGTTTAGAATATTTTTGTGGACTTATATTTTGGACTTTGAGGCGGGTACAGTCCATAATGAAGACTCCCTTCGCTAGTACTCGTACATAAAAAGTGACCACCACCTCCTCCTCTTCTCTGTGCTCGCAACTGGTCAGCAGAGAACAGAAGCGTTTCAAATTTTGTTCGTTCGAATGAAACGCTAATGTGTGTGCAAAAATTATGCTAATGCAGCACTGAAGATGGAAAAATATACTGTAGAACCTGGCACAACAATTTTCTCTGAGAACGGTGTTTGTGTTACTACTATTGATTAAACTTATAATTCTAGATGCAATAAAGACGTGTGCTAAGGTGACAATCGGTCCATTTAATGTATAAATACAGCAATAAGTGCAACTGAGAGTCGTAAAGAAGGCTTCATTTCATACATAAGCAAATGACAATCAAAACTTCACGTGTGATGAGCCGATTGTGCGATGAACTGATCGTGTGATGAAATAATCGTGCGATGAACTAATCGTATGAGGAACAGATAGTGCGATGAGCTATTCGCGTGAAGAACTGATCGTGTGATGAGCTGATCGTGTGAGAAACTGATCGTGTGATGAACTGATTGGAAAGACTCGAAGTTAGGAGATGATGAGCTATGTTGCATGTGGAATGAATGTTGCATGCATAGAGTGAATACTGCATATGTAGAATGAATGTTGCATGCGTGGAATGAATGTTGCGTGTGTGGAATGTATGTTGCAAAAGTAGAATTAATGTTGCGTGCAGATTAAATATTACGAGTTAATAATGAATGCTGCAAGTGTGGAATGTATATTGTAAGTGTTGAATGAATGCTGCAAGTGGTGCTGTATGAGTATTTCTTCTCACAAGCGACGTGGAAGTGAGGTAAGAGGATGGAAAAAATTGCAGGACGTATGTTAGGAGTTAGGAGGTGGTAACATAAGTATCATAAAATGATTGTTACAACAAAGTCATTCACAACGTTTAGAAATGAAATGAAAGTTGAATGCCCGAAAATAAAGACAACAGTAAAGTAAGATTAGCTTCCTTTCGTCAAGAGGTAAACTTTCTTGCGCTGTTTGGCTACGCAGCAGAAATTCTTTTGCGTATAAATTAGCCGAAGGATATTTTATTTTTTTTTGAAATTAATAGCGACTTCAGGAGAAAAAAATTGTAGTTATTTTATGTTTGACGTAAAAATATCACCGCTTTCATTAACTCAATGAAAAGTAAGGATATTCAGGGATTTATTCACTGACAATGTGTTAAAATTGGAACTTTATGAGTCTCTGTGAGCCTCACCATTGAAAAACCTTCCAATATATTTCTATAGCTAATTACACGAGGGGAGTTAGACCTCAAACAGCATTGCTTCGGCGTTAATGCTATCATACGAGTACAGTGTCGGCCAATATGTAAGGTACGCAAAGTACAGTGTCGGCCATTATGTAAGGTATGCAAAGTACATTGTTGGCCATATGTAAGGTATGCAAAGTACAGTGTCGGCCATTATGTAAGGTATGCAAAGTACAGTGTCGGCCATTATGTAACGTTCGTAAAGTACAGTGTCGGCCATTATGTAAGGTTCGTAAAGAAAATAATGCTTGCAAATATTAGGTTGTCTCATATGAAATGTCGCATTTAAAAATGGACGAAAAATATTTGTCGTAAAAGGTTTATTTTATTCAATATATAATCCTTTCTTCTCTATGATAGTTGCCCAACGTGTTTCTAAAGCATACACTCCATCTTCAAAGAACTGTTATATTTTATGCAAATAGGCTGTTCAAATGCTTCAACTATACTTTCCTTACTTAAGAATGATTTATAGCGAATAAAACTTCGAAATGCTTGAACAAATGGTTATTTGGGGGAGAGACATCAGAAGAATATGGAGGATGTGGCAAAATTTCATAACTCAGACTTTGTTGTTTTTTGACCTAGAGGCGTGGGTGGGGTCGTGCCTTTTCGAGAAGAAGCCTTGGTTGCATCTTTTTCAATGCTTCATGCATGCGATCAATGTCTTGACAATAAGATGCTGCTGTTAAAGTATCGCCTTGTTGCAAGAGGGAAACATGAATGATTCTCTTTACATGCCACTAAACAGCGACCATTAACTTTTTTGGGTGCAGTGGTGGTTTCGGACAGTGTTTAGGCGACTCTTCCTCGTCTAACAACTGCCCATTTATTTTGCTGTTTTCGAAGAATATCCATTTCTCATCACATGCTCATGGAAAAATTCAATTTGAAAATGGATCTCTTTCAAACCGAATAGTTTAGAAAGAAAAATACTCTGAATACGATATTTCATGTGAAACAATTTCACCGCATTACTCGAAAAGTATTAGAATAATTTTTTAGTAATTTTCGTCGCAAGCAGATATAATCAATATGTTTGAATCATATATAAAACTTTGTGGTTACCATTTATACATTCTGTAATGATTCAATTTGAGCAAAATAGGAATATTTTGCATTAGTTGACAGTTAAGGCATGAAACAAAAATTTCTAGATACAGTACAGAAAGTAAAAACTCGAGAATATTCAGTCAACATTCCTTTTTTTTGATGACTTCGTTGCATTTTTGACCACATGATCTAATTCATTTCTTGCGAAACGCGTCAGTTATCCTTTCCCAGTCTTCCTTCAGTAACTTCCATAAGTGATCTTGGTTTTACACATTTTTTCTTTTGAGCCTTTTCTTCAATGATCCCTTTAAACAATATTAGCCCAGTATTACTTGTTTGGTCTGTCCGTTTGTCTCTCTTTCACGCTCTTAATGATTTAGGTAGGAGAAAATTTCCGAGTCCGTATTTCTAACCAGTAATAGAGACTGTCTGAGAAGGCAGCCCGTATCAGTGATACTGCAAATAACAATATTTCATGTCAGATTTACCGTAAATAAGAGGGCCTCTTACGAAATTACCATCACTTGTCCCACCATTTTTTGGAGGGCGCGTCTACTAGTCGTCCAAAGATTCTCTGTTGGATTTAGTTCAGCTGGCCATTTTATCGCGGTCATCTTTTCTGTCCTGTGGCAAGGCGCATTGTGGTGCATGAAAGTAGGAGGTTGAACAGGAGAATGGTGCAAATTTTGAGCGGCGTTTTACCGAAGAAGCTGTTTTATACTTCAGTATTAATTTTACCATGCAAACCAAAAGTTTGGCCAACTCCTGCTTAGGAAGTCATATCCCTCGCATTCACCCTTTCACGTACAAACTTTTCCGTCATTCTAACCCAGAGAGGAGATGTCGTCCTCATATTTTACATCGTACATGCATTTTAACTTCACATCGAAACAAATTGAACTTCGATTCAATGAACGAACTTCATCCTATTGTTCATTCGTTCAGACAACTTGCCAGTTCGCAAAATATTGACGGCTCTCTGGTTTTCTTTAGAGATTTCACCCTTGGATGCTGGAGCCCCACAATGTATTCCTCCGTTAATCACTCGGCGAGAAGCAGTTTTCCTTGATATGTTGGTCCCCGTCTCTGGAGTGAATGTACGAGAAATTGGTGCAGCTGTCTGGCAACGGTCTTTAGAAACAAGTCTAACAATCTATCTATTATCTCGTTCACCCATTTATGGAGGTCTGCCTGCACCCGGTATTGAATCAAGCGTTTTATTCGTGTTGATTTCATTCATTACACGAAACATAATACTTCTCGACTCACGAACGATATCAGAAAATTTACTGATGGTATGGCCGTAATGGATGAGGCAATGTTACAGAGAACCAGGCAAGAAATCGAGTATCGTCTTGATGTGCTTTGTGCAACTAATGGTGCCCATGTAAAAGTCTAATAAATGAGGAAAAAAAATAATAAATGTTAAATACTACGTAACAAATCTTAATAAAATATCCTATCAATTAAATTTGTAATAAATTTTTTAAATGGTAAAGAGACTTTATGGAGACCCTTTAGGTTCTGAGGTACATAAGAGCCTTCGTACAGCAGGTTTTCCAACTCGTCTGAGAAGAACAATTTATTTAGGAGACCCTCGCATTTGACATGAGAGATGCAAAGTCTCTTTTTTTTATGCAACAAGACCTGGATGGCAAGAGAGATGAGAAGTTTCTCCTGTTAGCACCACATTTGTTTCAAAATTGGTAACCCGCATGCCTGGAATGGAAGCATTGTGCTCGTTAATAAGACTGTTTTCAAACATAAAATTAGCGCAATTAGCCTTCTGAGCTCATTCTATTTAGGAATAGATATCAATAAACTTTGCTTACGTAATATGATTCTGTTTATGATTTCAATTATAAGTTTGTGGTACGAACATTGCATGTTTTATCTTAGCAATAGTTTGCCCCTTAAATTCATTTTTTCCCCAATCAACCCTTGAATCAAGTTAACGGACCCCCTAAATCATCTGAGGGAATGATATAATTAGACGAAATTCACAATTTTACACATTTAATCACGCTTAATTGCGTTTAACTTGGGGCCTTCCACACAGCTCATGAAGCGCCAAAGAAAGCTGACCGTAATGAACTGTTCCGAAGAAAAATAATGAAAACAAATTTCCTAAACAGTTCCACTCGGCCATTTTACAGGCCGTCGAAGGGGGAAGTGGGGAGGAGGGTGAGGGGGAAAGGTTAACTTTTTCTTCTTCGGTCGCGTGCAGGGTGCTGGATCCATTTATTCCTCAGAAAAATGCAACGAGAGCAGAAACTTATAAGCAAAGTTTATTTTTTTAGGGTAGTAGAGCAGACCGAAAATTTTGCAGGTTTTCTTAAACACAATAGGGGCACTTACAAGGGGCAGTCGTGCTGTGAATACCGTGCGGTTCTTCATTACGTACACAGCTGCCTCTGCAAGTTTAGAGAGACGTAAACTCTTGAAAAATTTGAATTTACTTTATTAGTTGAATTCAAGCAGGATCCCGCACATGATAATAATTCTGCTGTTAAATTCATAGTAATTTTAGCCGCAAACTTTTAACTTACAATTTCAAAGGAAGCGGTAATGCTCAGCATATTCTCTGCTGTTCGTGCGGTGACACGCTAGGCAAAAAATCTACGGAACTTTGCTGCCGTACATCCGTGCCTGGGCTTACATCTCCGTCAAGATCTACCAGAGATCGCCGGGGGGGAAAACAAAGCACGTTTGAGAAAATCTTCGACTTTTTGTTTCTTATCCGCACTCGGTAGTGCAAAGGCAGGTCCAAGCAAGCGTAGGGGTGGCCTTCTGTGCATCGTAAATCTGCCTGTCACCTCGGGCCGCGCAGTAGCGAGCCACTTTATTGCACGAGGTGGCGGCTTTGGTCACTCCCTTCTCCTTCTGCACAAGACGGAACAACATTCGACTTCCTACGATACGGAGCATCGCGCTGAAAAATTGGGCTACTCTGCCGTTAGATTCGCATGCAAATGAAGGGGCACTTGCGCAAGGACGGGATACCCTGACCCCGGCTGATCGTCCTCCTGGAGATTTGGATGAGTGAGGAGTTGAGCGACAACCCAGCGTGATTTTGTCTTCAAATTTACCGGGATTTCCATCCATTTCGCTGGAAGCGAATTACGGAAATTAACTAAATATTCGCAGTTTTGTGTTGATGTGAGTGACGCTAGACAGGGCATTTACGACACGAGTTCATTTTTGGACTTAATTAATTTAGAAACATTTAGAAACATTTTAGAAACATTTATTTACCATAAGTAATTTTCATCAGATACAGGTTTACAATCAAATGGAGAATGACGAAGAGCCGGGATAAGGCTGTATACCACATGTTGGCCCGAATAAGCAAAAACGCTTCTAGGGCAACCTACATAGCAATGAAGGCATTCAATTCACAGCACATCAATGATTAATAACAAAAAAAGGCGTAAGGTTACACTCAGGTATATAAGTTACAATAACTGAATGAGTTAGTTAATATTAAATATAAGGGTCAAAAATATGGTATGAATTTAGCAATTTGGCTAAGAGACTACATATATACACATATTTGAGTATATATCCACATAGGTCGACGTTCACGAACGTATTTATAGTCCTATAGAACAAAAAAAGTATTTAAGGTTACAAGAATGTTATGAGATAGTAATCAAGCAAAGTTATCCAGCTTCTTTTTTTGAAGAAGCTCTTGATCCCTGCTCAAAGGACTACATACACAACATATTTGAACGTAGGTCTATGTACACAGATTCACGCATATTCGGATCATTGCAGCGAGAGAAGGTAGGCCCCAATATTAGAAAACCTGGACCCCTCTATTTCACGGTACACAAACACATGTATCTTACAGATATTAACACACACACGCACATGCACACATGCACACGTACACACGTACACACACACACGAGCAGCTGTATTAGGATGTTGCTGCAATGCACAATTTTGCAGAATTCCGATCTTTAATCAGTTCGTTTTTTCCGTGAAAATGAACCCTATTCAGTGACTCTATTCAGTCAAAATGATAAGCGACAGTGCAGAAAATGAACTTGATCGAATTTTTGAGTCATCATTCATTTTCACGTGAAAACACATTCTGTCGGTTCACTGCACTGTTCAACCCTTTGACTTGTGTGTGCACATTTAGGGGTCATGTAACGTAAAGGGTTTAGGAATATTTAAATAAGTAACCCAGAGACAATCTTTCGAATATGGCTGATGCTCCAGCGCTCGAGTAGACTAGCTTCCGAGTTGAAGAATTGTTCAAGGAATGAGATTCTTCGAGATGAAGCGAAGATAATGGTAAGGATGAAGGCTATGAAGATTTTAAAATGAGTAGTCTTTAGAAAATAGACTCCCCTACCGTTTGGTTTCATTCGCATTCCTGCAAAGCTATATTAATAACCAAAAAATATTTAACATTAGGGACTAAAATAGCCAAAAGAAATTCATTAATGATAGCATTAAATGGCATTAAATTAGATAGCTTTAAATTCATAGATGCTAAGTATTTAGGACAAACATTAATGTGATTATATAACCACAGACGACATTCTGGTATTTAACCCCTCAACGCTCAGAACTACTATCAAATACTACTATTTAAAGCCACTCCAAAAAGCGAAATACAAATGCGCTTCAGCATCTGTTCTGACCCTGAGTAAATCCAAAATAGGACTACGAATGTCCGGCAGTGAATATCATCATCGTATTAGGGACACCGTTGCCTTCAAAGGGAGCTTATTTTCGAAGAAATAAAGAAGACTCCCTGAAAGAAATTCGATAAGCGCACCATCGAGCCTGCATGCCACATTCCAGCGAAGCTTCAATTGTTTCTTAAAATTATTACGCCAAAGCCAGGGTGACTGCGACGCCTTTTATCGTCGCCTAATTGCGCTATTATCCAACGACGAGGACGGCTTTTCCCTTTCTGAGAACCTAGAAATGAATTTAATTTCGATCATCACTCAGGCGTAGCTACACTCGCGCTCTGCGCTTTTGTCTTCGAGATGGCGGAGTTCAGCCAAGACCCTCATGGATTTGACTCGGTCTAGCTTAATTCAATGGCACTGCACGAGATTTTGGTTCATCTTTTTTTTCCAGATATTACACTGCATGGGGCTTTAATTTGACTCAATTCAATAACACTATACTGCAGGATTCCTTGTTTCGCCTTCATTTTTCATAAAATTACACTGCACGAGGTTTTGGTTTGACTTAATTTAATGAAACTACACTGTAGGAGGCCTTAGTTCGTCATAGAGGGATATTACTGAGCATTAGGCCTTGGCTCATCCGTGTAAATGCTACCACACTGCTGGAGGCCGTTATTAATATTAATAAAATATAACTCTGCAGAAGGCTTTGGTTCATCTTGATGCAATACTACACTGCAGGAAACCTTGGTTCATTTTGATGCAATACTACAGTGCAGGAAACCTTGGTTCATCTTGATGCAATACTACAGTGCAGGAAACTTTGGTTCATCTTGATGCAATACTACACTACAGGAAACCTTGGTTCATCTTGATCCAAGATCACACTGTAGGAGCCTCGATTCAACAAAATTGAAGTGCTCTTATCCTTGCTCTTCGTACGGGTAAAATACCGAGTCAAGTTCCACTGTATCTTTAGCTGTGATTTTGGCAGGCGGGGAAGATTACAGTAATGAAAGCATAGAGTTGTGTTGAGACAGCTCTCTACAACTCCGCTCGTTAAGTCTTCATTTGTATCGCGCTCTATAAAATCCAACCGAGAGAGCAGAGACCAATTCGAGACTACATGGCTGATTCGGGCAGTTTGCCGGATGCCTTAAAAAATTTAGAAAATTGCTCCCAGAGTTCTTCCACGTGTATTTACAAAGCTTTTGAATTTCTAGAATCGATCATTTGGTGTCTATTGTTGTTCAAAAAAATAGAGTTGCCGTTGAACACTATTTTGCCTTTGTTATTTAGTGCATAGGTAAAAATCTTGTATTCATAAATAATGCAAAATTAGAGCAAACATCCCATCTGGCTATAGCCGCGAGTGCGTACTCAGGCACGTAAGTTTGAGCGCAGTTAGACAGGCATTCGTGTCTCCAGGGGCACACGTGTCTGGAGGCAGGCTCAAGCACCCATTTCAGGATCAGTGGATAAAACAAGCAGGCTCATGTCAGAAAGTCCTCCTACAGCTGGTCGTGACCCGCTGTGGAGGCTACCTGCACAGTCAAGTGTTTTCCAGCCAATATTGGCGCGGCGGGAATCCGCGTTAGACTGTCGTGGTCTCGAGTGCGTGAGTTGACGTGCTTTATGATGTGGCAAACGGGAGGTAAACTGCTTGTTCGCTCTTCCCAGTCTTTCTTCGCCATTTTGCTAACGCTTATTTAATTATATTTTGTAATTTTTGATAGATTTCGTAAGAGTCGGCGTACTTCTTCGGTAATCCGAAGACATGTTAGAGAGGGTAACTTCGAGATCCCCTTTCAGGTGTACCTAGGGGGTGATAGAAATGTTGTATCATAGATACATTCGGAAAAATCTTAGCAAGCCTGAGTGCATCAATCTTCATTGGGGATCAATACAGCGCTGCATCAGAGGGTGGCGTGTGAGGGTGTGTTTGGTTGCATGGGCCCTTACAGAATAATGAGTCTAGTGACTTTTCCAATTCATGTATCATATCAGATCTCTAGATTGGCAATTTAGTTCAAAGTGCTTTGGTATGTTCCCCAAGTAGAGAAATAAAACCGTGTTTACGTATAGAACCTGCAACGATTAGTATTATTCAGTCCGATGGTACTTAGAACGAAACTTTTAAAATTATTGCTGTTTTTATTTAAATTTTGATAGCTTCTCAGCCCAAGCATACTTTTAAGCGATGACACAATGAGATAAAATTGAACTTATGACTTGTTCTTTTGTGTTAAAATTATAGTTTCCTTTTTTTTCTGGTCAGTAGACTTTTTCCTTACTAGAACGCTGCTTTTGAGGTCAGGTCAATGAACATTCAAATTTCTTTTCTTAAATAAAATGTTCATAGTTTATGCAATAAAAACTAAATAAAAATGTCAAATTTTGTAGGATTAATGAACATTTTTTTTTCCGATACGGGGAGCTAGGGAATAACACTTAATTGTCGGGAACGACATTCGTGTCTCAGAGTGTAATCGGAGTAAGTTAAATTTTCGGACGAAATACCGTAGACTTATGGTACACGAGCTGAGAGGCTGTTCCAGCCACTTTATGTGGGTGGAAAAATGTACCCAATAGCTGACTACGTAATGTTCATATACATTTGTTTTTACCTCCTACGCAACAAATCCATTGTCATTTTGCTATTGTCTATAGCAATTTTTTGATTGAGCACGTTTGACTTGCTTCGATACCAAAAGCAACTTAATTGAACAAAACGGAGTTCGCGCTGTTTTTCGGAGACACTGCTCTCAAAATTTTTTGTGTTAATATTCTTTTGACACGAATTTGTGCATCAGCTTTGTGACACGTTCATGAATGACGCATACAAATGTATTCAAGAACGTACATTACATTTAATCTGAATGTGACAAAATAATTATATATATAAATATATATACATTTATATTACATATATTAATATATATAAATGTATTTATGAAAATAAGTGTCCTTCCGTGGCCTAACCAGTAGCCTGACCTCAAACCAATGAACAATTTGTAGCAATTATTTAAAACTGAAGTACATAGATGGAGTCCAAAGGACCTCATTGGTTTGAGGATCCCATGCGTGCAAGAATGGAACGAGATACCGCAAACGGAGTGACAAAAGTTAGTTTCCAGTTGCAATAAGCCTCTCCTTGCTACTATTGCTAATGCAATTGAAGGTAACGCTACTAAATCGTACAGTTGTTTTTAGTCGTGGCCAAATTCGTTTGTCCCATCCATTTCTTGCCGAGTTTATTTTTTAGTAGGCAATAAATTTTGTTCGATTTTGTTTAAATATTTGGTTACTATATGTTCTTTAAGCTAATCGTGCTCTGTGCTCCAAAACCAAGGTCAAAATTTTCAAAATACTTCTAAATGAGGGTTATATCACTTATGTCAAGGGCCTGTACATGGTGCTTTTTCGCGGCGAATTTCCCCAAAGTTCTCAGTCTGTACGGGATCACGTAGCCACGCACGCTCTCACATGCCGCACGCCGCAAAAAATGAGCTGATGGGTAAAGCATACACTCAAGCGTGGTAAAATTTTGCAAGATTAACATCGAAAGTAATGGAAGGTGCTACTATACGGTATCAATGGAAGGTACTTGAAAGAACATGTGGCTTCTTTGCACCGGTGGGAAATAATGGAAAGTATTGTTCCGTGAAAATGATGGAAAGTCATGGAAAGTATTGCCGTAGGGTAATCATGGAAGTGTTCGCATCTTCGAAGAGCTGGACACTTTCTGCTGCACGGCTCCATCAAATGCAATTTCTCTTCTGGCTAGAAGCCCTCACAACTGACCAAAGTTTCTCTGAAAATTCGAGGGCATGATTGAGCATCTGCCGCAAAAGTGAGGGGAAGCGCATCTCGTGCAGCGAAGGGAGCTATTTATGCACATGCCCAGCCTCCACATCTGCGCGTAGATGCATTCTTTAGACGGCTCTGAATCCACTTAGTTGGTCTCTAAATATTGCTCTTTTGAGATACATTCAGTTCTAGTAGTTTGGATTCCATTAATATTCATTTCAATTCCTTTTGTGTCACATAATAAAACGGAAGAATGAAACAAAGGTAAGCCCACTGAATCCTTTCTCCTACTTAGCACTCGATGGTAGCCCATTGAAACGTCCTTCATAAGCAACGACCTGTAATTTTCGCCAAGTACAATCCCTTTCATAAACTGTTCATGCATTTAATTTGAAAATACAAAAATTCACCATAATGTTACGTCCATTCGGAGAACTCTTAGCGCCTCTCCAGGCTGCTGTGCTGCACCTAGGACCCTGCTGGAGAACCTCGAAGGGAGCTATCTCCGCAGGAGCAACGAATTCTTTTTTCAGCTCAACAATGGTTGGGACTTCAGCTAGATTGATGAGCGCAAGCCTGAATTTGGGCATAAACATGGCTTCTTTTATCCAGCTTCCTCTTGTGGCTCGCGATACAAGCTCCTGAGACTTGACACCGCGAGCTTATGTGCCTGAATGATTAATTTGAAGGCGTGAAGCGAGCGGTACGAGTGCTTGGAAGCGCCTTTAGATCACGTACTATTTTTACTATAAAACATATGGACCCATTCACTTTCTGGGTTAATTTATTTTCAAGAACGGAGAAAAAGACATCGATTATACTAAACAAGTGAGTGGTCATTTTTTAATAGGATATAGGATGGATGTCATGAATTGATCAACTTGAGCACATTCTAATATCGCACTTTCAGAAATGCATCATTAAGAAAGCTATAGGCATGTGGCCGTACGAAAGCTTCCTCTACGTCTACGAATATTCAAAAAGCCCATGTTTGTAAATTGTTTGCAAGATATTTCTGATGAAATAAAAATACTGCCTCGTTCGCATCCTGCATACCAGTAAGGCTGCAGATATTCTGCGAACTATCCAGAAATAATTGCACAATTTAAGCTCTGGAAGTACCTAGTAGAAGTTTTGTTTGTTTCTCTCGGCAAAATCCCTGAAGTTGTTATGTTGACTTCGAGTAAAACTTTAGAAGAAAGCTGAAGTGGCCTATTCTCTCATGATGTTCTCTTGTGTAACAGAGTAATAGTTAGTGGTTTCTCTTCAAATACTGGGCGTCTTGGTTTGAAATTTCCGTGTTAGAAACATGCAAGAAAAATAATAAAAATATAAGGCGAGGGAACAGAATTGGAAGTCAGAAAATATATGCAATTTAAAATTCGTTTCGCCTCTAGTTCTTTTCCTAAGCCTACTCAACAAACAATTTTTCATGGTGACATTCGGGAGTAAACGGGGAATTTTCAAGTGTTTTTTATAATATTTCCAGGCTATAATCAGAGCATGATCTGCGGTACCGAAGAGAACCATTTTTACCATGTTATTGGACTGCTTTGTTAATTTGAGAGCACCTCAGTTCACCTTCATCTATTTCCCACGCTTACCAAAGTTAATGGCAATTTATGCGACGCTCCTGTTTCCACAAGCTGCACTTTTTGTCACAAGCTGCAAAAAAGGTTTATCACGATCTTTAAAGCTTATTTTTCGCATTTATTGTATCATACAATGCAAGGTTGCATGTTTGAAACAACTCAGGGTTACAAAATTGCAAAGTCAAACCGTGAAGTTGCAGGCGTGAATGGAGTTGGTGCAGAGTCAACGACCGCAAAGCTAAATGCACTGTAAAGGAGCTGCTACAGGACAAAAGAAAATAAAATTTAGTCAGACCCATTTTCTTAACACTGGGATATGTTGAGACAAAATAGAAAATTTTTATTTTCTTTTTCTATCCATAATTTTATAACAAAGAATAAGTTATTGAAAGCTACATGCATTATCACTTCTGTCATTTACCGTCGTAAGACTTTAATTTTTGAAGTGCGACTGATTGTAAAGTGAGTCAAAATTGTAAATGTGTCAGTTTATACTTTTGCTATTCATTCATCGCCACCGAGAAGTGATTTATACGAAGTAAGTCAATTTTCTGTCTTATGATGTATTTTATACGACTGTTGTAAGCACATTAATTTGGGCCTATCTTCGCTAATGAAAAATCTTGTCGTGCTCTTGACTGATCCATCTGCACCGCTCACCACGAATCCTTCAGCTCGATATGTAGGGCGCTATTCAATTTATTCTCATTAATTAGATCAAGGAAGCATCTTGTCACTGGAGGCGTGTGTTCTTCGGAAGATTGCACTTTGAAAGTGAGGCCTATGACAGGCTTCGTAATTGTCGGATGGAGTAGGAGGAGCCAGAGTAGGAGGAGGAGGAGGAGGAGGAGGAGGAGTGGGAGGAGGAGAAAGAGGAGTGGGGGGAGGAGGAGAAAGAGGAATGAAAGGAGGAGGAGGAGGAGTAGTAAGAGGAGGAGTGGGAGGAGGAGGAGGAGGAGGAAGAGTACTAGGAGGAGGAAGAGTAGTAGGAGGAGAAAGAGGAGTGGGAGGAGGAGTATGAAGAGCAGTGGGAGGAGGAGGAAGAGGAGGGGGAGTAGGAGGACCAGTAGTAAGAGGAGGACGTGGGGTGTAGATTTAGGGTTGGGGCTTTGGGATTTGTAGAGCCAGTTATTGCTTTCTGATTGAAACTGAGTGGCCACGGTGTGGTTAATGAAGAGTCTCATAATGGCGCAGTGTTACGAAGGTAACACTTCATATGCGCCCATGCAGCTCTCGCTGGCTCATTGCTGGCAACAAGCTGTGCCGCCTCTACGATCATTTGTCTCTCCGGTTCCGCCATTATTACCTGCGCTTACATGAACAGAATGTCTCGCCCGCTCATGATCGTTAGTGCTGAAAATTTTTGCATGATGATTTTTAGCATTTTTGACTTCCTTCTTAGCCGAACTTTTACTACGTGAATGATTAGTTTGACGAAGCACTGGTATCTCCTAAAGAAACCTTCCAATTCTTTTGCTGTCTAGGTTGGCAAGAGTTGGCTAGAAAGCATTCATGAGCTCCCGATTTGAAAAAAATACTAAATATATATTATTATCAGATATTATATTGGTTCACATCGTCTTCGAAATCATTTGTTGTGAAAACAAGCATAACGGTGTTTCATTTTCAGACTTTGAATTTTTCTTAGTATTTGTTGCGCATTTAATAACTGTCAATAGAGTATTGAGGCGTTAAAAATATTGTTAAGATAAAGTTTTATGCTCAAAACAAGTTACATTTTAAGAAAAATGCGCTTCAATAAACCACACAATGCGCCTCTCATTGCGTGCTGTCCAGGAGAGTCGAGCTGAGGGTTGCACAGCCGCCCGATAACGTGATTGACAGCTCTCAGTATTGTGCTTGTTTCGTCACAGTATCGGTCGTTACTTCAACTGTACCAAGTATTTTACTCACCTGAAGTTAGCCCAACTTTATCGAACCTTATTTGATCTTTACGGGCAGTTACACGAACTTCTTCGTGGCAGTTAATTGAAATTAATCCTTGTCTATCATAAATGAAGCTCTCGAAACTTAGAGAATGCTTTCACTCTAATGCGCTCATATTGCCTTGGGTAGTGCTATGATACGAATATTTTCTATTCACTTTCACGATCCAAAACCGACCCCTTTAAACTGAACATTACTAGTTGTTGAAGATTTCTCCCTAGGAGGGAAATAAGGGCTTCCAAATCCGAAATTTTCGAAAAATGCATTGTTCTGAGCCATAACATTTCCGAACTTTGCACGCCAAAACAAAAGGAGGAATGAGGCACCAGGTGCGGCCGATGAATTAAAATTGCCCGTGCAGAATCTGACGTCGATGGCGTCAAAAAAATATTCATTCACGTCAAAAGTTCATTTTTTGGAGTTCAGTTGAGCTGAGAAAAATACTGAAGCCGCATATTCATGACGAAAAGAACATGACAACTTTTTAACGGGAGTGAATAGAAAATTCTTCAGCACTCTAATAGTTTAAAATGTAGTCGTGTTTCTGAATTCCGGGTCTAATTTAGATTTTGCAATGGATAGTAAAATTTTCTACGATAAACCTGCAGCAAAGTACCCCTAAATTTCCATTTTTTCCTCGTGTATTACCAGAAGCCTAACTTAGTACTGCATCCACCAGCCCTAGATCGTAAAACCTATTTTGATTTTTTTAGAGGCGCTTTCACTAGAATTTCTTCGAGAAAAAATGGCACTGAACTCGCTGTCGTTCACCCTCAAGACGTCACATCCTCATTCTTCATCGTCAAATTTGAATCACTCGGACACCTGGAGTCGCATTCAGCAAGCTGAGGCCGCAGGCGAGCTGTTCCACTCTAAAATAGAGCGTGAACGCTTCTGAATTCAATAAAATTGCCTGAGAAATGGCGAGATGAAGGTTTTTCTCACAAAAAAATGGAATGTCTTTCGAAGTGCGTGAAATACTCGAGTGTGTCGGGAGAAACCGTACGTAAGATAGGAAATGTGAGGGTATAGATTGTGAAAAACAATTCCAAAATATACGGAAAAACATGAATTAGCCTTAAAAACCATGAACAAATCTGCATAAGGAAGGGAGTACGTTGCAAGACGTATGCACGAAGCATGTGAGAGAGAAGGAACGGCGACAACAAAGAACAGATGACGGGCAGACTTCGATATAGTCTTGGAAAAATTAATAAAGGGAGTTGAGTAATAGGAATATAACCAAAGTGTATAGTTTTTGCGCAGAAAAACAGCATCAGAAACCAAAAATAATACGGCCTTGAAATTATAAAAATATTTATATACATGAGGAAGTAATAACATTAATAACGCCAAGAAACTACAAAACCAGAGAGCACTAATTTCACTACCTATTCACGAACACAAAAGGTCGCAAAAATATTGGAAGCACAGAAGTGCAGAAACCGCTGTGACCTCTTCAAACACTAAACAAGGCTCTTAGCACTCGAATTACACGAAGAATATTAGGAAACCGAGCAATGTTACTAACTTTGAACACGTTAAAAATGTTCAGTTCTATAATGGAACTTCTATACGATTCAAGGCAAATTAACACGAAAATCAGGAGGGCCTTAAGGTCACTCACGCCTTCACGTTGCTTTAACTTTAATGCTTTAACTTACTGGTGTGTTGCTCATTCCAAAGCATTACTAAAATTTTAATTTTACCAGCGCTTAAGTTTTACCGAGTGTAATGGCTGCCACGTAGGCACAGCTCGAGGCACAGCTCAGGCACAGCAGATGAGCTCAGTCGCACAGTGCGGGGCGAACTTGCACCAAACTTGTCATGTTCCGGGCGACACATCGCATGTGTGCCACCGAGCCCCGCAGGCTGCTCGAGCTGAACATGGACTGTCAAAATCGCTAGGAGTGAATACATCGAAACAGGTTCAGGTTGCGAGAAGCTAAGAGTTTCGAGATAAAAAGTAGGGCAAAGCCACAACAAAAGAAGTTTAGTTTCAAAGAATTGAGAAATTATGGTTTTGACTCAGGATCGAGACAAAATTGAAATTTTTACACGCGGTGTTGTTCGTTGGCTTCACAAAAATTTAAAACGACCGGGATTGGTGTGAAAGTAGGGAAATTTTTCCTCACAGATGAGAAGAGAAATGCATCAAAGTGATGCTTCAAATTGAGAACTTTCTGTAATCCAAGCGCGCGACTAATTTTCGTTTTAAAACGATACGAATTCAGAAGATCACTCAAGAGTATCACTATTGCCTTCACATCTCGTCAACACGACCAACCAGAGACTCATACCTGGAAGAAAATAGTGCAAGTCGCGTTCACGCACGCCCTGCTTCCCTTCATTAGCCGGGATAAACGTCCCGATAAGACCTGCAGTCGGAAATTGCTTGAAATTACCTTTCTTATTAGCTTTGTAGACCGTGACGATGACGCGACCCTAGTTTCAATGTCAGCTAAGCCGTGATAGGGACAAGATAATATTTATAACCAGCTATTTAAGAGGAAATAGTGACGAGTTTATGTATGTTTCTAATCAGCGATCTAAGTCGGGACAGTGACAGGACTATATTTCCATTCAGTGATCTAAGCCGGGACAGTGACAGGACTATATTTCCATTCAGTGATCTAAGCCGGGACAGTGACAGGACTATATTTCTAATCAGCGACCTAAGCAGATATAGTGACAGGATCATCTTCCATACATGTGAGTGAATTAGGATTATCTAGATAAAGGAGGAGCCTTGATTCATTAAAAACTGCTGAAAGTCCGTCAGATAATTTGGTCTATTTAGCTGCACGAGGTGCTTGCTACTGTCGGATTTTTTTGATAAAATACTCTTTAGCACACGGAATCCTTTTCGTAAGTGCCCCTTCAGAATTTAATATCGTCCTGCAATTCTAATGATGGTGCGAGTTCAAAAATATTCAAAGTTCTAAGGAGCAAATACGCGAAACTGCCAATGACAGGCACGGCAAAATCTATTTTTTGCTTTCTAAACTCCTTTTCCAACGGGCGTAACTCCCATGTGAGGGCTGAATACTTTTAACGTCAACGGAATAAATTTTCATTCTCGGAATAAAATTTTCGAAGTAGAGTGTCGTATTTTCGTAGCTTGCATTTCGGAGTGAAGTAGCTTGATTATTTCATAATAGTTTAAGAATCTTATTATTCGGAATGAAGTATCATCCATCTTAGAAGTAATTTTTATTTGGGGACAAAGTATCTCTCTTGTTAAGGGTAAAGTGTCAGTCATTCATGGTAAAAAATAGAGAAATTCAAAATGGATGCATTCCGGAACGAGTTGCAAAAGGCGCCAAAATGAAGAGCTATCTTTTTGACGAGCACCAACTCAATCAAGTCGCTGAGCAGTTTATGAAAATCAAGACTAGGACTTTTGTTAATGCTTTGATGGGCCTAGAGAGACTTTTGCATAAGAGCCTCTCTAAAATGCACCCCAGCTCGGTCTGGAGGGCCCGAGGGTGCGACTTGGGGAGACGGCGCGATAGAGAGATGTGTTTTTAAATGAGCCGAAATAATGAACGTTCAAATAGTCCATTAGACAGTCATCCTCTCGACCAAAAAGTCCCACAGCGCTCCTAAAGCGAGCTCTCGCAGCAAAGCTACCGTTTTTCACCTGTGCCGAGGGTGCGGTATTCATTCGCCGTTTGAATTTGTTGTTCAGTTTGACTATCCCTGCTCATGATCTTGAATTATTTTCCAAATTTAGCATCTGATTCTTATTTGGTACCCCTAAGATTATGGGATCTAATCGTTGTTCAATTGAAAAGATAGAAATCTAATAGAGAGATATTGATGCATTTTTAGTCTGCGCTTCTTTACAAACTGCCCGTAAAGACGTAAAACTTAGATGCTGTGTCAAAAGTTTGAATTTTGAACGACAGACGATGCACAGACTGACGAGTGATGCAATTCTATCTTATGCCCTAAGAGACAACGAAATGACTTTGTGTGAGACGATTTGTTTGTGAAAATATTGAAGCCTTAATTTTTACAGCAGCGATAACGGAGGGCTCGGGATGCAAAAATATTGTGAAAATACTTCGTTACAGATGTAATAGATTAACAGAAAACGTAGAGGAGTAAATTTGAACCAGAAACGTGGATCGAAGTCGGAGAATGATATTGAAACTATAGCAGAAGAACGAAAGAAGAGACGTGAATCGAAACTAACAGCTTGGATAAAAATCAATTTACCAATTTTCCAAATGATTCCAGAGAGATCAAAGCAACTGCTATAGTTTAATTCTGTCACCGTGGAAGAATGAAAGAAGGACGCTGTCGACCCTAAATGAGAATTTTGCCGTCTTTTACTGCCCAACCCCCTTTGCCAAAAGCTTTGTGTATTTGTTAGTGAATTTTTGGATGTTTCCTTTGGCGAGTGTGATGGACATTCTTAGCTGCGGTGGGAGGGGGAGGGGAGGAGGTGGGGGCTGGAGGTTG
>VOMN01000439.1:0-18583 GCA_014899125.1 Orchestia grillus
CACACAATGTTTATAAGAGAATTTAAGCTGCAATAGGTTATCTCTGCACTGTAATTTTTATTTAAGATGTTCTTCGAGTTAACATTTCACTTTTCGTGCTGGGCATAAAATTATGAATCACAATTCGAAGTTTCAACGTGACTTCTACCCGTAATTTCAAGGTTGTGGTCTTACTGATCACAATCGGAAGTTCCATTGTGACTTTCACACTTTAATTTTAAAGCTGTAATTTTCAACGTGACTTCCACCCGTAGTTTTAAGGTAACTGATCCCGTAATTGATCACAATCAGAAGTGTCCCTTGACTTTCACATTTTAATTTTAAGACAGTAATTTTACTGATTGAAAACCCGACATACCATGCTCTGTGTGTGAATGAGATCGGAATAAACGAGTTTCTTCTTTCTTTCTTCCTTTCTTCCTTTCTCTGGTCTCTCCGCGCTGCTGGCCTCAGAACACGAAAAAGACTTTCCGAGTGTCAGTCTACTTTTCTCGGGGAGTCACTACTTTGTGCCTCTTCCGAAACAGGATATGAACTTTTCTGTAGTCAATACAAGTTGTGCCGAAAAATATGCCTTGACGAAAATTTGACTGCAAGTATATGGCTCCCGATATAAAAGCCATTCCCAAGATGAGATATAAATTTCATTCCCAAGATAATCGGTCGAGTAAGAAAAATATAATGAAAAAATTGTATTATTGCATAGACGATTACTTGCAGATAACCTGGAAGACACCGCCCCGCATCTGCAGCTGGAGTTCCGCGTTTTCCTAGTGAGCGGCAAATCCGGCCAGCATACCCACGAGCAAAGGCATCTCCGCTTCTGGTTCGCGCCATGCTACGGCGAGCAAGACCAGGCCAAGATGGCGCAGGAGTTCTTTAAAGAACTTGTGGCACCTTTAGATTTCCCGAGAGGTCAGTCCTTCGTACTGTTATAGTTGCAACTTAATGTTGTCGAAAAATTACCAGGATTTTAAACGATAATGATAATGCACTGTGAATCAGGGAGACAAACTACAGGCTGGATCGTGTGTAAGAAATTGATTATTTTAAAAATGTGTCGACATTTATTAGACCCGAGGGTTTACTTCATGCATGCTTTGAGGTGTGCTTGACTTTTGAACAAACCTGCGTATCTAATTTAGCTAACAGAAGAAATTTATGCAATTGGTTTTCACAAATACGTTGAACTAACATCTTACTACTAGAAATTGCTGGAGTCATTAAGACCATTACAGACTGTTAATTGAGCTGCTGCCAAGGTAGGAGGGTTCTTAAAGGTTCGAAACGAGTTGGCAAAGATCGAAACGACATGCCTGAGCGATCAGATACGAATGAGAATCAGATCGAAAATTCTGGTTGTCTACACCCTGTAGCATATTGCTAAGAGTATGACTTGACGTAGTGTCTTAGTGTCTATCGCATATTTTATGTATCCCACGCACATATCTTTACCAATCCACTCTTTGGCAACGAAAATATTCTTCCCCAAATTCTTCTTTGTTCTCTTCAGTTGAGTACGTTACTCTATACTCGAGAACTTTTGTTGCAGATTACGTTGGGTTCATCAAGAAGATAATGAAGATGCTGCAACACGCGTACAAGGGCATCAGCAAGGTGGAGGTGGAGCTGCGGCAGCTGGAGGACGTAGAGGCGCCGCCTCAGAGACCTCGTGAGTTAATGCACGATTTCCCTCATTTACAACTGTTGTCTGCACCCTATATTAGACCAAAACTCATCAGGACCATCAGCTTCCGTACTTCATTTTGGACTATCACTTGGATAGTTACCGAATCGTCAATTTGGACTATTGCCTCTGCCTCGTTTGGAATCGGTGGCTCTACTTAATTTCGAACTTTGTATAAAAATAATTGTGCTCGATATTCCAATTGATTTATACCTCCGTTTTTCTGTTTAATTGACGCATGTAACCCGAAACGAAAATTGAGCTGCTGCCAAGGTAGGAGGGCTCCTAAAGGTAACGCGAAACAAAAGACAAATACATGCTCCGTGAACATCCCTACCGAAGACTTAACTGTCGCACGTGAGCTTGTACAAAATATGGAGTTCAAGGCGACAGCTCTGACGGTGAGAGTATAACCTACAAGATAATTTTTTTATCAAAACACGAACTTAGTTGAAATGTTTTAAGTGTATTTGAATATTCGTCAATTTTAGTTTTTTATGTGGAAATATATTTTACTGAGTGGTGCTATCATTTTTTACCCATGATCAAATTATCCTACTTTGGGACGGTCAGCAAATCACACAATTAAATATAGTAAACCGTTCATACGTATTCTCGTCTTGTTCGGTATTCTGTCTTCCAAGTTCACAATTTATTTTCGTCTCATGAACTCGTGTCTCGCTCTTTGAGAAGCTGAACCCCGTCAGATGTCACTCAGCGCCGCTGTTTAATGTCCTCTCAGTACGACCTCAGTCCGCAAATATTACAATCCTCTACGTATTAAAAATATCTATTTTTTGCTACTTCGTTGCGTGTGCTGCAGTAAGTAGGCAGAAAATCACATGACCTTGTGGTGTTCGAAGTCTTGTATGCGGAAGTAAATAATTGTAAAATACAGTGGGCTTCCATTCTATTTTTATGTGGAAGGCTTGCAGTTAAAAGCAAGAAAAACCTAAATATCTTAGTTTCTTCTAAGACGCATAAAACAATTTGGAAATCAATCACTAAGATTTTTACCGTTTTATATTAGTAACATTTATGACCGTTTGTGCCCTAGAGCTGTAGAGCTGTGCAGGGCTGTATTATTGAAAATACTTTTAAAATATGAATATTCAGGCATAATGTAAACACTGCTGTGTACAGTTTCGATTTGAAATTTACATTCTTAGTTGTAAAAACCCTAAACTGCAAGCAGCAAATGCAGAAAAAATGTATTTTTACGACAGCTTCGCTGGGTTGGGTGCAGTGCATCGTGAGGCGCTCCGAGCCTCTACTCTGCTGTAAGGTCACCTGCTTGCTTGGGTATATCCAGAGGGGGATGCAGCGGGTTATATGCCTCATACATGATAAATGGGATTCATGCTCGAACATGATCATCTCAAATCATGAAATGAGGATTGTAGAAATGTTTATGCAGTTCCGTGGAACCACTATACTCTTTAGTGCTGCTCCACCTCTGGATCCCCTCATCCCTGTTCGCGTGTAGCTGTTGCCTAACTCGAACTGTTGTAAGAACAGCTTCCTCGACTGCTTGTAATGAATTTTTTCTCATAATAACGTTAAGAAGTTGATTTTTTTTTCAAAAGTAAGGAATAAAAGTTTAGCTCTATTAAAATGAAACGTTGCTTTTTGTGTGGTGGTTTATTGGTTTGAAATTAACAGCGACGCACGTTTGGAATTGACCTGTCGGTAGGTTATACAACTTAATTTCGTTTTGTGTGACGTGGTTATAGAGGGACGTCAGCATGATTGTCTATATTGATCTACAAATTATGACAGTGCTGTTGTCAAAAAGAAGTAGGTACGTGATGGTAAATAACACCGATTAAAAGAGCTGTATTTAGTTTGCGTCGCCAGCCATGAACGAAAGTGCCAAAAAGTGTTGCAGCGTGATTGTAGCTTCGATTTCCCTGAATTAATTTACGATGAATTTTTCTGATTTATAGCGTTAGCAGGCGTCCTTACAGTGTAGTTTAGTGATCGTCGTACTAATGGCTGAAAATATTTCACAGCAGTTTTCCTGAAGGTAATATCAGACACTGCTTTCTGAGCTTTTACCTCAAATAAGTTTTTTATACAATCACATGTTATATGGTTTGACGTGTTTGCCCTGCAATCATTACTGATGAATTATTTTTTTAAATATACAGTAGAACTCCTGACATATGAACTCCTCAGTAATGAACACCCCAGTAGTGTGTATTTTGAGTTATGAACGTCCACAGTTATGAACTTAAAGAGAAGAGAATCTTTTTCTTTACAGGTTTACAAAACGTTCTTAATTTCTATATATATATATATATATGAAAAAATAAAGGTGTTATTTAGATTATAAAAAACAATCCTAGAAACAAAATTTCTGTAGTAGCAAATATAGACACTTCCTGAAAAATGAGCTCTTACTTGTGATATGCCCCAACTAAAATTCATTACTTCTAAGATTTACTGTATTTTAAAGTACAATTAATGACGAGCTGCCTATTCAAGAACGAAGCACCTTGCCTGTCAGCATCACAAGGCGGTATATGTTAGACTCCATGGTCGTAAAATTTTCTTCCTTCGTCGAGTGGTGTTTTCATATACTACACTGTTATTATAGAGCAACATATTTCTGCTGCTTGCTGTCACCTAAGTTAAGCTGGCTCAAAAGTTGGTGATTGACAAATAATGACGTTTTCCTGCCACAATAATGACTTCCTTGGTCGTTATGATGGAGTTGAATTAATCTTTGACTTACTTGAGGTGTGGTGTTATGCGAACTAAAATGACAGTTGCTGTAGGATCTTACAAAATGTCTCTGTTTAACTTAGCGCGAAAATTTTTTTAGTTGCAGTGATTTCTGTTGTCAACTTAATTACTAACACAGTATTACAGTTTCTTTCTTCTAATGTGCTCAACTTTAATACTAAATTCAATGATTCATCTTTTCAACTATTATGTCAATGATTAAATTTGATAATTTTTCCACTTAAACACCTCCAAATAAGTTGGGTGTTGAAGAAGATTGTCTTACAGCGCATCTTCAGGACTAAGTATGCTTCTTCGAAGAGTTTGGTTAAAAAATTTTTCTTAGTGTAAGTAAAGGTGTGCTGTTGGTGCGAACCCTTACGCAGTGTACCTATCTGGACGTGAGACTTTTCGTAATTGAGTAACTGGAAGAGGTTTGCGTGCAATGATTTTATCAATCTTTTATGGTTGTTTGTTTCAAATTTAAGTTATGCTCTTATTTCTCTATGTCACTTGTAGCTGAGGTAACCTAACTTCCCATGGAAGGTAGGTTACCCTTGGAAAAGAAAGTTTAAACCACACATTCCTCACCACGCCAATAGTTTTAAAGCATTGAAAACCCAACGGTAAAACGTGTTGGAATTAATAAAGGTTCTCACCCTTCGTTTCAGTAAATAGCTCGAGTTCAAGGGGCTGTGATAGCATTTTTTTTCTGTGTATTTTTAATGTTGCTTGCTTTGTTTCAACGAGATGCATCGCGACTCTTGTGTGGTGACAATTGTCCGTAGTTAAAATATTGTTATTTTGGACTTGACTTCTTAAGTAAAATAGATAGAGATAATAGAGTATCTTAGATCTTCCGTAGATTGAAGATTAGAATTGAGGCGATTGTGTTCGCAGTGGAGCAGGCGGAGCGCGAGCTGAGCGAAGAGCAAGTGCTCGAGGTGATCGAGTCCTCGTACCCCAATCCCATCACCATCAACGATATCACCAAGTGAGTGCCGACCAAGTTATAGTAAGTTGCACGAGAAATTAAACGAGTAAACTCATTGCAAATTTTAAACTTGAATCTTAAACATACTCTCAACGTGAAAAGGAGGGCTCTGAATCTGAATATGATTTTTCATTCGATCAAAATTACCTTGTTTCCACTTCACATTGATGCTATAACGTAGAATAAATGGACTCATATTGATCATGTTAAGGTGGGAGATGAGTCAAGCCAGCATCACAATCTACTGTAATGCTGGACTGTGTCATACATACTTTTTGGCAATACTAGACCTTGTCTTGTCATACATTTAGCCAATACTGGCCCGTCTTGCCATACGTTTACGCAGTCCTGGCCCTTGCCATGTCATACGTTTACGCAGTCCTGGCCCTTGCCATGCCATACGTTTACGCAGTCCTGGCCCCTGCCATGCCATACGTTTACGCAGTATCGGCTTTTGTCTTGTCATACGTTTAGGTAATGATGGCTCATGTCATTCATCAAGGCAGTACTAGCGCGCGTCATAAATCCTTTTTTTTCTTCACATTGATGATATAACGTAAGAATAAATAGACTCTCATTGACCGTGTTAAGGTGGGAGATAAGTGAAGCCAGTAGGGCCTTGATGTATGACTGGCGCATGTCACACATCTATGGCGTATTGGGTCGAAGCCCCACCGGAACACTTACGCGGCACGACTTGGCAGATTGCTTTATGATTTCGTTTTTTTCTGCACTCGGACTCCGTAGGAAAAATAAATCAGTGGCGAGATAAGTTAGAATTCTATATTAACATAATGCTATAGTTGTTCATCACCTGCGTGTTGATTTTTATCCTCTCTATGACACTCATTGTACCAGTCTGCTTCTCCACTCTGGAAAATTTGAACAGTCATACAAATAACTTCTATTGAATCGTACCTTGACCTATAAATTTTGAAAACTAAATTCGTAGTTCCCAACGTCAGTCATTTTTGTTTCTGGTGTGATCGAAATCCTGTTCCAACAGTGCGTTCACTGTAGTATACTGGTATTTCCCACCCCCTGACACTGATGCCTTCTTTTCTTCAATGGAACTCTCCGAAACTTTCATAAATTCTTTTACTAAGAATGCTTTTCATATTTTTTTCAAATATGCAGACGTGTTTCATGCCCCAATGAGAAGAAGATCCGTCAGTTTGTGAAGACCCTCGAGGACAAACATCTCGTAAAGCTCATGGCCCCCGACTGCTACACAAGGGTGGTGCTGAACGAGACCGATGTTCAGGTGATTGAAGAACTCGGAAATTCTTCGTATCTGTGTGTCAGGTTTGAGTATCGAAATTAACAGCTGCTCTATGAATATTATAAATTGGTCGCTTCGCATTTGATTGAAGAATAGTTCTTTTGTAAAGGATTGAGATTTAAAACTGTTACTTTTTGCTAGTAGATACAGAATAATTTTCTATCGTTCGAATGAGATCATGTCATGAAGACAACTGACTTAGTTCCTTCTTGATCACGCGCACTCGGTGGCCTGTGTGTCGTGCCGCATTGAAAAATTGAAGGAATTCTGTTTGAAATGTGATTTTATCATGTATTTTTATTGTATTTTAGGAAAGCTTTCTCATACTCAGCGATTGATATGTGGTCTTTAACAATAATTTTGAATCTATTTCCTCTAAAAATATTAATGAAGCCAATAGGCTCGTAATTTTGAACAGGAAGAAAAAAAAACGCCGAATACAAGAGTGTGGGACTAATTTGTCCAGCTTTTTCATCTCGCTAATTTGCTTCAGATGGTCTGACACTGTTGCAATGCCGACTCTAAGTTCCCGAGACATTTCTTTAACACTTTTCTATAGGTTTTCCTCTACAATTGCTCTCAAATGCTTATTGTCAAGAGTGTTAGTTGTACTCTATTTTCTATTTTTTCAAGGCTCTCAATAGTATTCTAAAATTTCTGAAGCCACCTTCCTACTGTCGTACCACTTCTGAAACCTTCTCTCTGTGGTCTGTTAATATTGGCCGCTGTTGGGGAAGCATGGTGACCAGGTTTGAACTCAATCGCAAAAATTAAGCGAAAGTTTTTTTTTTATGTTCAAAATCCAGGGCTTATTCACGTCACATAAACGTTTTCTGGAGGAAATGAGGAAAAATATTTGTTTTTATGCATCCGTAGTCGTTGTTGGATATTTTTCGAATAAATGTCATGAATTACTTTTGGTAGCGTTCCGGCCGAGCAGTCAGGTCGCGCAGAGATCTGACGATACTCCGAGGGGGGAATGGAACTCGCTTTTTATCATTTATCCAAAATTAATTCATTAGGATGACTACTACGAGTCGGGCAAGAAATTTTTCTTTCTTTATTTTCTTAAATTTTTTTCATAGGTACAAGAAGTACAATCTAACGCGGTAAATGGAACAGCAAAATTCTGAACGTCTATCTACAATGAGCGGTACGTTAACCAAGATTTGAGCCAGCTGGAAAACTAGACACGGCTAATCAGTCCGGTACTAAACTGATATAACTCAAAGTTTTATTTCTCCAGTTTACAAATCCGTGACTCGACACATCTGCGCCTTTCCACGTTTGCGGACTTGCAGAATAAACATACAGCCACTCACTTTAGGATTGTCAGCAACGCGAAGAAAAAAACCCGACCCGAAACATTCTTTAGAGACCCTGAAAGAATTGCTCACCCCAAATTGTTGTCCAGTTCTGCAGGAACCTGAATAACAGTAGTGCCAGTTAACACTAGAGCGCTCTAAATCGTCTTCTAGTCATGCAGGGACTTGGATAACAGTAATGTGAATTGACACACTAGAGCGTCTAATATCGAGCAGCGAACCATCGGCTCTCTAATGTCTTAAGGGATTGACCGTCCACAAGTGAGTTGCTTTAGGACAGTTATCACAATATTTAATGACGGAGAAACTAATTAGGAGGTTAATACAACCGAGTTTGAGTTCCTTGTTTGAGCCATCAATTTACTGGGAAAATTAAGAGTAATAAATCCTTCTTAATTACTGACCCAACCATGCAAGTAGAACATATCAGACGGACACAATAAATGGGAACAAGCTATAAACAATACCCATCTTCGTAAAAGATCGATGTCGTTTTCCAGATCGCCGTTTTCTGGATTCCAGGAACAGGATTCTGTAGTCGGCAGTTGAGCGGATTAACTGGCTTTGTATTCGTCAAATAACAAGCTCCTGAATCGAGTATTTTAATGTGGGCCTTATACAATAAACTAACTCAACGGGAACAACGGCCTTCAGAGGTAGTGGCTCATTACTGAGTTCCAAATGCGGAACTTGAGATTTTATACAAAGTCGACGTGATGCGTCAAACGAGGACTGGATGTTTTAAGTCGATGCGCGTCAAATGACTGATATAGTGCAAGTCACTGAGCGAGCTCTGAGCCCGACGACGAGCTTAAGTATTATTGAGTCGATAACTATGAGGGTTAGAGCGCCACTCCACAAGAACGCTATTGGTTTTTAGAACCCTCTTCAGAGATTTCATCCTTCAGAAGTCATAAGAACCCTCAGGACGCGACAGTTGAGTCGCATAAAAGTGTGCAGGTTAAAATAACCCATGAAGTAACTGCCCTACAACAATATACACGATATTATTCCTATAGGCGAGGCAATGGAGAAAAGTATATTAAAAGTCTACATATTCCTCGAGTAATGTTCGATGTAAATTCTCTACATATAGAGATATGAACAAAAATGCATGGGGTTTAATTGTACGCAACCTACAAACATTTCATAGCAAATCAACTGACCCGTTTTTGTTGAGCGAAGGACCTCGGCTCCCCTAATGTTCGGTGATTCCGAGACCATAACAGCGTCCCGTCTTAATGGTTTGTTTGGGCCCGGACTCCACAACACTCGCCAAAGGCGTTTGTTCGCATATAACAAAATCTGCCTTGTAGACATAAAGTCAGATTTATTCGTGGTTTTGGCGCAGTAATATTTAGATCTCGATTTGAGACTACGAAGAAACTATTCCGAGATACAGCCTCAGAGCTCTCTCAAGTGTTTGACACTTCTGGGTTCGCTGAATTTGCCTCGCAGCACCTTTTTTAATGACAGCTTGTCGACTACGATCTTGGGAAAACATTCGACGAGAAGGACATGGCAGGTGTTCAGAGGCAAGCTTTTGCCCGTTGATTCGCGTGGGGACGTACGCGCTTATTTTTTATATGTGAAATTTCCTTCTTCTTAGCACACGTTCATAACAGTAAATATCAATCATCAAGTATATAGGAACTCACCTAAAATACAAGAAAAATACCATGATAAAACAAAATTTCATACCAGAATTCCTGAAATAACCTTTATTTTTCGAACCCCTAATACTACGGCACATCCTATACCGTTGCTGACTATTTTTGCAGTGAACTTATTTTATGGCCATTATGTTTTGTATCGTAGAGTTCAGTGCGAAATTTTCTTTTGAATTATAAATATGGAATTATCATTTCAGTTAACCATTTAGTTTCATCGAAAACACTAATATTGTGGTTGACGAGATGAGTGGTCTGAGGTCTTTAGAATACCAGATTTACTCGTGGTAGTTTCTCTTACTCATTTGACAACTTTATGTCGGTATAAGGTAAGGCTGTACTTAAAAAGGCACTGGAAATTCTTGGAATTTTTCTTTCATGCAAAAGATGAAGTGATTTACGTAGACACGATTAATTCTTTATTCAATCAATTAAATTATTTTCGTTATGTCTAATCGAATCAATAGTTTCGAAGGAGATGGTGCTGCAGGAAGGCACACAGCCAATTACGTGTCATAAACTGTGATTAATGATGATGAATCAAAACTTCATTTTTATCATCCTAAATAGTATTGTCAAAAGGATTTTCAATGGCCAAATAATGTCTCAAACTCAAGTATTGAAGCAAGTGAAATTTTCAGGTTTATTTTTAATATTCGAAACCTTAGAAATAAGTTAATCAGAAGAAATCTTACCAACCTGCTCACTTCAGGATACTGAAAAAAGATTACGTTATACACGTGATTAAATACAGACTATGCGACTTGATATCTATTCCGTTCCTGGAGAGATGTAAATTAGTTTTAGTAATGATTCGTTCAACGTTTAGTATGCACTGTTGAGCTTGACTGCGGACGTAAGCTCGTTAAACCCGGGTGATCTCGATTACTGATAAGATTTTTAATCTGAGTGCATTTTATCTTCAAATCAACGGCGTCGCTAATAGCATAATTGTTATTGCATGTGCGTTCTGAAAAGTGCATTTCCGTCACTTTCGTCAAGGTCTAATGGCGTTCCACTGGCAGCTGCATGCTTAAGCATTTACCGTCTGTATGTATGGATTTAAAGATCCACTTTCCATAAGCGTGATGCTAGCTTTTCGTAAAGAGCTAAATTCGGTTTTACTGCATGCATATGTGAGGTTAGAGTAAGCTTTTCGTGCAAATTTAAGTGCAACCTAATCGTCAAAATAATTTTGTCCACAAATCAGAAAATAAAAGATTAGTTGAATTAGCTTCTAGAGACCGGTATCAATCACCAAATTTTTACATAGCGTCACGTAAAGTTTAATAATGCATAAAACTTTGTGGTTAAAAGTGTCTCAAAGAAATGTGGAGTCGTATAGTTTTCAGTAAGCCTAGAGAAAACAAGTATTCTGAAATGCTGGGCTTTACAAGTGAGAATTATTTATTTTACCTTCACAGTGAGGTAGTTAGTCGTACCCCGATGCCCCCAAAACAGTTGCGCTCTGTACTGTATTCAAGCAAACTACTGCGTGCCGCTGCCGTAAAACACTGGCTCACAGTCAAGCTCCTCGAGCCCTCTTGGGTTAAAAATCCAGCTTGTATGTCGCTGTACGGCCTGATACTATAATTGAGCCACGAAATCCTTAACCACTTCATTCTTTATATTCTCTCCAGGTTCCAACCGAGATTGCGTTACTTATTTGGCACCCTACAGGGATTCTTCAGTCGGTAAAGTCTCCAGTGTGAACTATTGCGTACTCTAGAGACGTATTCAGCACCCTGTTTCTATATTTATTGTTAATTGGCGATAATTCGCTAACCAAAAAATGTTTTGAAGCAAGTTTTATGTTCCAGAGATGAGTTTTGTGATGGTTTTCGTTTTATAGGAGTTTATTCACGAGAATTTTTATTTGAGCTTGCATTGTGTTTAGGTGGTGGGCCAGATCCCAACAATAGTGAGGAGCAAACAGCCCACCATCGCCATCATCACCGCCCACTATAGTGAGAAGCTGGCAATGGACGCCATGATCTCCGACCAGGAAACTTTCGTTAGGTACACCACAGTCGGTAAGAATATCCCGCCTTACTTCCTAACGATAGAACGTATCCTCATTGCAGCCTGTTATCTTTACTTTTTAAAAGCAGCAAATACTCTTTCTGTGTATGCTGTAATATAAATTATTGAAAAGTAAATCTAAGCATTATTGTCGCTATATTATCATCATTTGTCTCTTTTCCCACCAAATTTAATACATTTTAGAACAACCTGGACGTGTCTTACTCGATTTGTTTGGTTTTTGGTGAGCCAAGCAAATAAATAGCTTAAGAGACACAATCTTTTAAGAAAAGGATAGCATATAGTATATAAAACTGTGTAATACTATTTAGATATTTCTGGAAATTTGCATAATGTATCTACTCTCTACAAATTGTAGAGATACCAATTTCTTTTTGATTGTAAATATTCCTACCAACATTGGTTCAGTTCAAATAAATATATAGGCTATATAATTATGCATTCAGTGAGAAATTACTATGAAGAAAAAAGTACATTTACTATAAGGCTGATGAAAGAAATAATTATTCTTACTGCTAAACCTGTGGTGCAAGTCGTGATATTGACACCCTGTTATCTAAACATGGATGAAAAACCGTTTCTATCCGTTGCCGCTCACCTTCATCGTTAACTCAATGATCTGATATTTGTAAACTGGAGCCTGGTGTTTATAATCACCTAGTTTTGGTAATTCCTGCTCATCCTGCAGAAGGTGTATAGTTTTCTTTTTAGCTTCAATTTTTGCCATTCCGGTCATTATTCCATTTTTAAATGGGTTTTAGTTTATAATGTCTGCTTTTATATTTCCATTAATTAAATAATTTTTTAGATCGTAACGTAAACTGTGTTTTTTATTTAACATTAGATTAGAAGTAACTTATATGTATAGTTGGTTAAATTTCAATCTTTCCTGTGATCTCCATTTTTCTCTGTATCTTTTGTGTTCTTATCAAGAAATTTTTTGACCACTCGTGTGCATTTTGTTTTTTGAGTTCAAGATGAGTTTCATCTCATGTTTGACTTGGTCTTTTGAATTATGGGGTTTTCCCGTAGCGAATTTGCTGATACTGCGAAAATGATTGAAGTGAGATTGAGAAGTATTGGGAAGGTGGGTGACACGGTGTAGTATTACTCTGTCCGAAGCTTTAATCTGGGACGAAATCGCTCGTTTTCCATCAGGTCGCGTATTGTCCGGATGACTGATGTGCTGTTTACAGAATGCATACGCTTTATTATTTTAGCTCTGTGAAGCCTATGCTCTCGTTGACATTATAATTCCATTGTAATCATCGGTGTCTCTCTCAGAAACTCATGAGTAGTTGTCATCTTCAATCATACTATATGTTCGAGACGGGATGAAATTATATCACGACTTGAATATTTTTCATCTTCCTCTCCTAATTCACAAATAGGAGTACATATTTTTATCCTTTTCAACATGTGTTTATCACTCATTATTCATTGAGTATAATGTGGTCAATCATCTTAACTTAAATAATTTACAAATTGCATTCAAGAAAACTTATTTAACCTTATGACAAACCTTTGTTTTTTACCTGCGGTGGTGGTTGGTCTACCATGCCCTTCCAGGCAACGCGTACGGTACGTCGCTCTGTGTGCCGCCATCGTAGCGTCTGTTCAAATTTGCTTATACAAACGCGCTTTTTATGCTTTTGCAACTTTGTGTGGACATATGTCATCTTATAGGGTTGCGTGTCTTACGAAAAGCCTTCATGCTCCATATTGATTTACTTTGAAAACCACGATGGACACTAGTTTTGTCTTAATTTGAATTCTTATTATTACTTTTTAATAATGGCTGTTGTTCGACTGCCTCACGCACTGCTGACTGGGCACTGAGAGCCACACTTCGTGATCGTGCTTTTGATTTATATATTACGAGTACATATCTTATTAGTTCGATCTCATCACATGTTACGAACTTGCTTCGGAGAAAGTTTGCGTTTGGATGCTTGTAGAAAATTGCGGCGTCTCTGCTGGCCTGCGCGCAGGAGCACTCCCACAAATGTCAACCCACAAGTATTGTAAATAATGCGTGTTTCATTTTTCGTTAACCATCAGCTTCTTATTTACTGAATAATTAACTTGTTTCTGTTTAATAATTGAAAATTAAAAGTGAATAAAACGCTGACAAAGTTAGTCAAATTTACTACGAAAATGTTTCAGAGATAAGCCCTATTATCAGTTCAGTAAATCAGTTCTGCAAGGAACAAAGTAAGATAAATTCTACGGGAGCGGTATAAGTGGTTTTGTTGTGATTTTGACTGCACGCATTAGATAAACTAGGAAACTGTTGAAAGTACATAGTTGCGACGGTCCTTTTAGTATGGGAAGTTTATTTTTTGGTCGAATATATGGCTACAAGTGATCATTCATTTGTCCATTCCGATTTGAATGATTTCAAATGCTGGATCATATTCAGATCAAAGGTCCTTAATTGGAGTCTTACTTCATTTGAAAAAATATATAGTCCTAATGAAGTATGCATAAATTAATTGTGCAAGATGTGTTTCTCTTTTTTGTCGTGTGGTTATAGGTGTGCCTTCACTATCTCTTTTTGTCGTGTGGTTATAGGTGTGCCTTCACTAGCTGCAGCCATCGGATGAATATTTTTCAACTTCACGTATTTTATGTAAATAGTTTTACAATGCTGAATACCTTTATTTCAATTTGATCTTTGGTGATTGATGTACTGGACTGGTCATTTTGTTTTGACGCCTTTCTTGTCGTGGGAATGTACTTCTTGCTTTACTGATTGTTACGTTTGTTTTGGCTTGATTTCCACGAACAATGTGTTGGAATGTGCATTCACTATATTGCGTTTTTTACTCAGCCAGTGTACATTTTTTGTTGTATATACATTGAGGCTGCAAGCCATATTACCGCACTCACCCCAGCACTTGCTTTGTTTAGCTTAGAATTGATTCAGCTGTAGGAGTTGGAGATAAAATGTTGTTTCTAGGACTGTGCAACTTATTAAAATTGTGTTTACTCACGTTTTGGCTCTAATTCTTGGAAATGAGCTTTTCATGTCTGCCCACCGTGGCGACTAACTTTTAACTTATAATGTCTCTATTGCATTTCACCTGAGATGCTCAATTTTATTGATCAGAAATGGAAACTGAATCACACCCCTCAGGGGGCAAAAGATAGGCCATAGGCAGTAGGGTTAGGTTAGTTAGGTTTGTCTATCTTACGCTATGGGGACTAGCATCCCCAGGAGTACATTGTTAGGTTACTTCAGCTTTAGCTAGGCTTCTCAGACTTCTATATTTCGTGTCAACTTTGCTTCTTTCTATTTTCATGCCTTCTTTACTGATGATTCTTCATCTTTTCTTCATCTTCCTTCTTAACTTGCTGTTTCTATGTGCAGGGGATCTTGTGAAGGGAAGGAACACACCTTATGCATATATTCACCTTTCTCCTAAATTCATACTTGATGGTCACTTCTTTTTCCTCGCAAAATAGTCTGAGTTATGTTAGTGCTGTTCTTATTACTACCTCTACTATATAAGTCACATATTTTTTTATATTCTTCAATTAACATTTACATTCGGGTATTTAAACCATCGACACGTTACAACCCTGTTCGTCTAGTGGATTCGAAAATTTGAGCTTTTCAGCTACATTCTAATTAAGGGCTGCCAGATCTGTGTGTTGGGACGCGAGCTACGTACTCAAATATCCAAAATTAAATGCACTTACGCTTTAATAAATGCAATGATTTTGAGTGAATTAAATTGGTTTATCTAATTCATATTCATGAGCACTTGAATGCGAATAGGGTCCAATACTTGTCTTATACGTACGTACGAACATGTGCTCTGAAAAATACCTACACCTAATATACTTCGAAATTGCTCTGATAGGTATGTGAAGTGAGCACTTCTTTCTTTAGACTGAAGTTCTCTAAAAGTTGGTAAACCAAGTAATATTAGGAAAACCCTAAAACTGTCCCCACCCGTAGACTGCCGTGCGTAATTACGGACATGTTCCATTGGTACTTCTGGATACACTAACGTCTGCTTCTTAACCATGACCATGCATGAACCCCGTCAGGTGAGAGCAACGTGTATACCCTCGGCCACATCGGCGACCACCGTGTCGTCTGCACAAAGTTGCCGCAGATCGGCCGCGACAGATCCGCGTCCATCGCGGCCGGTAGCGCCACCACGCGCTTACTTGGTCAGTGTCTGTACTGCTGCTAACTCATGGTTGTACGTCGTGCTCTTCTTGTGATGCAGTATTGTCATTTGTGCTCGTTATTCGTGCGTAGTTAATCACGTTTGTTCGTTTTGAGGCAGGAGAGTATCTCATCCAACACAAAAGTTGGAGTACGCTGCCCAGTCTACGCTTTATAAGTTTCGTTTAATGTAATTTTTCCCTTCTATTTTCTCATTATGACTGTTTTATTTCTGTTACTCTTTATTAAACTTCTGTTTCTCCTAGGAGGAATATGAAGGACAATATGGTTAGGTTTGTCTATAGTACGCTATGAGAACTGATGTCCCCAAAAAAGGGGGGGAGGAAGAGGGGTAATGTCAAGTTTTCTCAGCTATAGATAATAGACATTCGAGATTTGTATACCTCGTGCCATTTTTGCTTCTTTCAATTTCCACTTCCTTGCTATTTCGTCTTTGTCATTTCTCCCTCTTCCTTCTTAACTGAACTTCACGTTTCTATGCGCAGGAGATCCTGTATGGGAACACACCTGCATTGATTTCCCGTTTTCTGTAGTCCTTATTATATGGTCCCTTCTATTCGCTATCGTTCGATTACGTTTCATGAAGATAGAGAGGGTTTGTTTTCTAATACTTGCACTATTGAACACTCGTATCTCACCTTTGTTTTTATAGATAAGCAATATATGTGAAAATATCCCTAGCGCTCAGTTAAAATGTTCGGAATAGTCACATATTTTCCTCACTATACAGTTCATGAATCACAATGGTTTTCGAGAATTATTTGTTTTCTGTGCTAATTATTTCTAATCCATTTATTTTATTTTATTGCTGGGCCTTCCACCAGGAAAACTCGGAACAGTCGAGCAATGATGACCTCGGCATTTATATATTATAAATGAGAACGTATAATTATAACGCATTTCACGTCTTCTAAGTTTCAAGCATAAGTAAACCAAAAGAAACCCTAATTGACTTTTTGTCAATGCCCCCCATAACATCCCATTTTAAATTGCATGGTTTTCAATTAAAAAAAATATTGACTAAACCAAACTTTTGTTGGGCGGTCTTGTGTACAAACTGTTTTCCTGTGTTACTGTATATGACTATAGTAAAATCTGATGCGACTAAGCGAACGACTGCTGAGCAACAGTTATTGTGCCTAAAAGAATTTCTCATTCTTAAAGAATGGAAGAAATAATGCGTAGTGTACGCTCGCAGGCACATTCCAGCAGGTGGAGCACGTGTTGCTGGTGGGGGTGGCCGGAGGTGTGCCCCACTACACTGATCACACCAAGCACGTCAGGCTCGGAGATGTGGTGGTCGCCGCACCTGCTGGGCCTGCCTCCAAGTCAGTAGCTTGGTGGAGCTCGCTGCTCTGCCCGTGCTGGGTGGTGGGTGACGTGTCGGAGCTTCTTCTTGCTCGACAAAAAAACTTCTTGGGGGGAGGAGGAAGAAGTGAAGAACAGAGTTGAAAGCAGAACACTTTGGTTTTTCCAATACATGAATCAATGACATTACGCTTTATTATGTTTACCAAAATGTTCAATCATGGTGGCGTACTTGGAATGTTTCTTAAATTCATTCTATCGAGAATTCTTGCGCTGTTTTGTTAAAAATATGCACCCGACTTGGTAATGAAGAGTGGATTTGGTGTACAGTCATGGTACTATCACCTTAATTTTCATTTCCCATCTTAAGTATCCCAGAAAGCTAAAGGTACTTTAGCCAACGTATCGAATTTGAAATCTCTCATCTTATTCCCCCTAAAAGACTTAACCTACTGAAGCTTCCCTTAAACCGAATAGGCTAAGTAGGCCACGAGCAGTACGGTTAGGCTTATCTATCTTATGCTATGGAGAATGGCGTCTGCAGGGGCGCACTGTTAGGGTACCTCAGTTGTAACTAAGCCTTTGGCCCTTCTATTTTTCGTTTCTTCTATGCTTTTTCCTAGTTGCATTCCTTCTTCGCTGATCATTATAAATCTTTTCTTCCTCTTTTTTCTTAATTTGTCGTTTCTATGGGCAAAAAATCTTGTATGGGAACACACCTGAGCATAGATTCCACGTTTTCCGAAGTCCATACTAAATTGTCCTTTTTTTCGCTCTCTTGAGGTTGCATTCCATGTGGCAAGGAGCTTATACTGACTAATAAAATAGAGACTCTGCCTAAGTCATGTTACTCAGTCAATCAAACTTATATATCTTACTAATCTACCTAATATATCGAGTTTGCTTTCGAAGACGAAATACAGTATGAAAAAGAAGTTGACTAGGGGAAATAGATTGTTTATTAAAGAGATAACAATAGAGGAAACTGTAAAGTAAAACTGAATATTTCGCATCCTGTGCGCTGAAATTTTTACTCTACTGAAGTATTTTATTTGTGCGATCGATGGTTGTTCTTGAAAGTTCGTTTTTAGGTTATTTTATTCTCAAAATTTTTAAATTACAAAAAAATAAGAGCACTAGGTGCTGTGAAGCCCTCAACGTATCCAGATGTTCTCAATTCGCCGCCCACGCATAGACTCGGTACATAACTGGGACTCCTGTCTCTTGAATCAACTATTCGCCGCCCACGCATGGACTCGGTACATAACTGGGACTCCTGTCTCCTGAATCAATTCTGCAATTGGCATAGATCGACCGGGGCCCCGGCCAACCCCGGCCATATT
>VOMN01000442.1:0-45494 GCA_014899125.1 Orchestia grillus
CAGTTTTACTGCAAGCAGACAACATTACGATACAAAATCAAAAATATAGTACTGTTAAGCCAAAGTAAAACTGTACTCCACAAAACTCAGTAGTAATGTTACATAATTAAATTTGAATGAACATGCATCCATTCGTGCCTTGTAGTAAACAACGTAGTGAAAGATATGAATACGAAATATTTCGATACGATAAAGCAACGTAGGCTTTGATATACGTAAATCGATGCAATGGAAACTTCGATGTATTTCGATACAGTAATGCAAGGTAGGATCTGACATAAATAGATGCAATGTAATTCAATACAAGCTTCGATGTAATTCGATACAACAATTTAAAGCAAGCTTCGATATAATAATGTTAACCAAACCACCAGTAACATTCATTCCTGGCTTGCTTACGTAGCAGCATAGTCGTGTAGATATGCAAACTCCAGTGCAATTCGTGGGGCAAAAGTGGCGGCCAGCCCTCGGCAAAATGGCGCACGCCCCGCCAGCAGAAATTCGTCCGTGGTGAGATTTCGGCTTCGATTTGAAATAATTATTGAACCTCAGAGCGCCTGGCCTTTGGGGAAGCTGAGGGCTCAGGACACGACTAATATGCGACCAGAGGGCAATATGTGAGCCACTACACATACTAATGCAGACACGACTAATATGCAACCAGAGGGCAATATATGAACCCCTACACATACTAATGCAGACACGACTAATATGCGACCAGAGGACAGTATATGAACCACTACACATACTAATGCAGAGACGACTAATACGCGACCAGCAGCACAATATACAAGCCACTACACATATATCATACTCACACGACTATTATGCGATCAAAGGCTCATTATACTATTATGAGCCACTACAAATATTAATCCAAACCCACAGATATGATAACACATCTTGGAGTGCGCGTCCGGAAATATGTTAGCAGTACCGATGATGATCACGAGGGAATTTTTACCTACCACACGAAGAGATATACATTTACGCTGGGGCCAATTTTTTTACAGTTTGCTTTCAGGTCCAAGTTAGCAGTGGGGCTGCAGGCGATGCTCTCTAAGAGTGCAGCGGCGGCCAGTTTGGAGCTGTGATAAACTGCCGACTTTATTACCTATCAGCGAGTGCCCCTCCACCTACAGCACCGACGCTCCTAGCGTACTTCTGCGCCGAAAAGGTTTTCCTCACTAATTTCAATAGTTCTCGAGCACCCAAATGGCTTCAGTTGATCTCGATGGCTTCTAGAATCATAAATAATCTAAATGCGTCAATAACTGTTCAAGATTCATGATCATTCTACGAATAATTTATAATTGTTTCAACTATTAAACTCGATCTCCCCCACGGGGCTGGTGCCGTCGTTTTTTAATAAAAAATTACGATCGTAACACGACGCTACAAAAATTCACTTTCGTATTGTTCCCGGGTTAATGCCATTATTTCAAAATCCAATGATGTAAAATGAGAATAATTATTACGGCATCGTTGTAATAAGCTAAATAAAGAATACAATTCTAAAGCTCGAAATTGGCGTTTGAAGTCACTGCAAGGAATTGTCAAATCTACATCTCTTCATATAATAGCAGGTGTAAATATAACAGAGGAATAATTCTGAGGCAGAGTTTCACAGGAAAAATTAGCATTTTCTATTGTTTTGTAATAACAGGATTTAAAATAGTACACTTAATTGCCTCCTCCTAAGTCCACACTAGATGGTCCCTTCTTTTTCGGTGCGAGATAGTATGAGTTACTGAAGAGCTACTGTCACTATTACTACTACTACTACTAGTACTACTACTACTACTACTACTACTTACTACTACTACTGCGGCTACTATTACACTACAACTACTACTACTACTACTACTTCTACTACTACCACTACTACTGCTTCTATATGAAATTGCTAGAAGGGATAATTTCGTTTCACAGTGTAATGGTTGCATGATTATGTTTGCTAAAATAAATCGTTATTGCCAGAATGAAGTGAAAACCATCAAAAATACTTTGGTTATCTTCAGGGTTGGGTAAAAGAGATCTGTTTCCTAGTGACGATAAATGAATAGCACACAAATTAGACGCACGAAATAGTTAATATTCCTTTGAAGAAAATTTAAGAAAATTTTCTTAAGAGGTGGTCTTTTAAAGCTACTCAACCCTTTAAACCCTGAACACCAGAGTAGTCGTTCGAATTTGATCAAACTTTGTCAATTGTGTGAAGATATCGCAATGCACCGCCCCTGAAGTGTCCTTGCAATGATCGGAAGGTTGCCCTTAAGCCTTTCAAGGGCGTAGGCAGCGTAAGGAGTCCGGACCTATGGAAAATCAACCTGATGGTCAAGGACTTTCACACTAAAGATTACTTGAAAATGTGCTCATGTGAACCCATTAGGCAAATATTGGAAGATTGGAAGGTACGAGAAGCAAAGGTTTCGTAGCTAGACAGGATAAAGAACAATTTTGTGTCACATTCTGTTCACTTTCTGAGATGCAAATAGACTCATAACAAGCTTCAAACGCATGCTAATTTTGGCCTATTTCTTATTAACAAGTTGTAACTCAGGGAACCTACATAAATGAATTACAATTTATATCGAAGCCAACGCACTCTCATTTGAATTCACGTTTAACCCACTCTGACTAATCCACTTCCAATTATACGAGCTCATTCCAATGAAATTACAAGCCTAACATGACAACGAAAATCAAATATGCACCCAAATACCGCATGATTAATCAAGCTCATCGATTTTATTTAACGTGAATCAGTGCAAAAACTTTGCACCCACCGCTAGCGTGTATTTGAAATTCAAGAATTTTTCACACAGCCAGACTAACAAATTTCATCACTTGGCCCCATGCATACATCAATATTAAGTCAGACAGACACGCCAGCTCGCGGAGCTCCACGCAATAAGGCTCAGGTCTGCAGCAAAGCTTCGTTGCTGGACACACTGGTATTGCTGCAACACGTGAACAAAACATGAAATTCAACGATGTAATGTTCACACAGCACCCCTGCACGCAGAGGAAAGTGTGTCCACGCAGGGAAAGTGTGTCCACGCAGAGAAAGTGTATCCACGCAGAGAAAGTGTGTCAAGGAACTCGCATGACTTCTATTCGTAACGAATAATATTCCTTTCCCATTTTAGCCCAATATCTTAACTCTGGGATTTTGATCGGAGTTTACCTTTAAGGATTACGTGCTATCTATGGATGTGGACATCTATGTCAATTTTAGGAGTTTTTTTAGTAAGATATAGAGACAAACTATAAGTCGGAGTGTCGTAAATATTGTAGCCGCACTAAATTCGCGGCAACTGAGGTCAGGAATTATGTTTAAGGATTGTTTTCAAATGTCCTCAAACAAAGACAGCAGATTAACATTCCGTAATCATAGTTAGCGTGACTGGCGGTCATTGTAAATCGACATGTGGGTTGGGTAATTTTGAGCTTTTAGTACATCGAAGACTCACCTTACTCAAAATTGAACTTTAAAATGTTGAAATAAACATACTTCTCTACGCTAGGTCACAGCATCGTACAGAAACATCGTTAACCCATTAATGCACAGCACACAATTTTATGCACACTTGATGGTAATAATTCCGAATGAGAAGAATGTTAACAGACGTGATATAGTAACAGACGATTAATCAATCCCACAGTGCCACAATATTTTTTAACCGAAATGACTTATACACGAACTATAAAATTAAAGGGCATAAAAATAATCAATTTATTTTGACGTATATTTTCGACTACCGTGACTTCTAGCAGTATCCTACACAGAATCTCATCTATTCCAGTAATTGGACAATATTTTTCCTAAATTCTGTTTTCAATGAAAATAGTTTCTAAAAAATTAACTAATTCTATTGAAGAACAAACTTTGTGCGTTAATGAGTTAGGGGATTTGTGCATCTTCGTGAATGCAGATGCGAGTTTAAGCATTGGTCTGAGTTTTACTTTTTTCGTACATTTTGAAGAACAAATATTTATCGTGCCCAGTCTATACTGATTACGTGCGTAAATTTTCGGAAATGTACTGATCGATCGTTTAGCTGTTACTGTATATATATATATATGTATGTATGGCAGTAAATGGTAGGAAATAAAAATTGAAATACAAATTTGAAAACTTTAGGGACGGTGTATTTCCGACCAATTGCTGCCATACTGTTCTGCCCAATCGGTGGCTTTCATCTCTACGTAAATTGTAACATTATTTCATCCTATCGCCGGGTCTGATAAGATCTGTCATACGCAAGCAAATTCAAGAAGGGTTTTATCTCGGAATCGTTGGGGATCGTGTTTGTTTATCCTCATAACCTATTTTTGTTGATCGTATTTTCACGGAAAGTAAACGGCTTCCGATCGGGAAACCGTAAGTGACGGTTTCCACACTCAAAGCCAAACAAATGCGTCCGTTTTTATCGTGAAAATGAGCGACCATTTGAGGTGAATGGCATTTGATTTGTAAAACCCGGTCAAAGTTACCGTGATTTCGCTTTACAGAGAATATTTCATTTAATAAGTGCAGAAAAATAATTTGAAATATATTTCGCTAATTCTGAAACAAATTACTTTAGGTAGATGCAACAATGCCAGAAGTTCAAATTCTGAAGAACGGCATACGAAGTGTCCAGAACTGCACTGTCACCGAGATCCTAAATTCAAAAAGTTGGCTTCATTTAATTTGAATGAATCAAGCGAAGTTGTTTTGAACTAGGCATTTTTTTCTCAACTCAAAGATGCGTACAGCTTATATGCATGTCCGGTACTTCACAAAACACGTGAAGTTAATAATGAACACGCGTTTAAAATTGAGTTTATACCCGTACAAAAAAAATCCGACACAGCCTTTGTCACATGCTCAGCGCCGTAACCTGCGGGCACGAACGTGACAAACTATGCAGTCAGTGCTTCTCAAACTACCTGGTGTGGCGGACCAGCTTTTTCTTAATGTGCCAAGTAATTTTTTGGTAATACTAATGAATACCGGAAACTGTATTATGTATGATGAGTATAATAAAAGTTAGCCGTTTTGTTATCTTCAATTTATTTAGTGAACAAATAATCCAATACCAAAACCAATTAAACCGGTACCCTACAGTGGATGATGGCTCGCGAACGGTTGGCTAGCCTCTTATTTAACAGCTCAGTTTTTCCACCAGCTGTTACAGCTATTAATTTCCATTACAAATATGAACGATATTTAATCCAGGGTGTGGCGTAGAACGATATCGATGACAAACTTCTGCCGCCATGGACAGGATGTATATGTATTGGGACATGGATTGAACTCTTTATTCGTATTTCATTAACAGACCGCCACTTGACGTGATGCTGCTCTAGACGACTGCAAGATGGGAGCTCAAGGCCAAATATTCCAGAAATGTCTCCTGCCTAATCAACTTCACCGCTTTGGTTTGCTCCGAATTTATATTTTACCCAAGCCATTCAACATTAATGAGGTGTCGAGGTGCCTCATTAACCTCCCTCTGCCCAAATTATTGTCTTGTTGACAATTATTTCGTCATATAACACGTATTTTCTCATGGAGACCCTTGAGTGCTACATTGGGTGAGAAAAACATAAAAAAGAAAACAATATATCCTGTTGGTAGGCTATACTCTTTTTGCAACACTCTCACAGCACGTGGGAAATTAGCTATAATGAGTGAACCAAATTCAGTACGAGGTGCAATGAAGGGCTAAGCGCCCTACGAGAAGCGTCTCCTGCCTAATCAACTGCGCTCCTAATTTAAATTTCAGCCCGAGCATTTCAGCTTAACAAGGTGCGGAGGGTGCCTCATTTGGGACCCCAGGAGAAGGCGTCAGGACAGGTTAGCGCCTCAGATTGGCCTTTGGTTCCATACGCCCCAGATTGGCCTTTGGTTCCATACGCCCCAGATTGGCCTTTGGTTCTATACGCCCCAGATTGACCTTTGGTTCTATACGCCCCAGATTGGCCTTTGGCTTGCATTCCCCATACGTCAGTGTTTATATGCCGAAATTAAACACCGAACTTGACAAGTGCACAACACTAATATTCCTTACAATAAAATGTCTTAACATGTAAAGTACCACACTTTCGCTAGACATCAGCAGCACGTACGTCTGTCATCAGCTTTTCATCTAAAAGGATGTCTCAAACAATCGACCGTTGGATAGCAATCTTCTGCCATCTCCAGAGGCCCGAGATTCATGTCGTGTTCCGTCAGTTCATCTCACAGGATCGAATCCCGTCCTAGGAACTCTTTCAAAATCAGTTCTGATCCCGCGTGCAACCTACGGAATATCGATGAGACCACTTCTGTGAGTGCGCTTCCAGAGCACACGGGCAGGTCTTGACGTGGCCTGTTCTGTTTCTACTAACCGCTCGCTCGGCCGCGTTGTAAACTCATTCATGCCGGAATTTATGTATTTCTCGATGAAAACAACATTTTTTCTGGGATTTTGTGTTTACGTGCTTGAATGAATGTTTGAACGAAGAATTACAAGATTGGGTATACTGTGGTAGGTGCCGCATTCGTTAGGTGGTGCTGAAGTGTCAATTGAAGCTGTTAAAACACATATACTTACCATTGAAAATAACAATACCTAACTCGACAACTACATTAGCCCTTCCCCCCGTAAGAATGGTTTAAGATGTGATGTTTGGCTGATGTTTCGTGGGTTGTTCGTTATACGTAATACGGTGATCATGTATTGTATACAAATGGACCGATTTCACTTGGGTCTCACTCGTGGGTTGTCCGCTGTACGTAATACGGTGATCATGTATTAATTACAAATTGACCGATTTCACTTGGGTCTTACTCGTGGGTTGTCCGCTGTATGTAATATGGTGATCTTGTATTAAATACCAATGGACTGATTTCACTTGAGTCTTACTCGTGAGATGCAACGAAGAAACAACTTGATGATTAATGGATGAATGAATTTCTTTAGTGTTACTCATTAAGGAATCGATAACTTTCATCGTCGGTGCTGAAATTTTATGCGAAATCCAAAAAAATAGGCTTTGCGCAATAGATACGCTATAAGAATCAGTTCAACGCATGCCATTACGAATTTCAATTGGCCAAGCTTATGGCAGAACCCTTTTGTGCGTTTTAAAGCAAATGCTTACTTATTGACTTTCAATTTTGAATAGCTATTCTCACGGGGCATATGGGAAACATTAACACAATTCATTGTTCCGATATTGATGATATTGATAATTTTTTCCACATTCGCCCTCAAAAAACAGATAAACAAACGTTCGGTTCGATGGATTTCTGAGGACTGCGGGAGACTAACTCTGTCTTTAAAAACCATTAACATTGACTGTAGTGTTTCAGAATAAAATTTTAATCAAGTACGACAATCTCTTTTTGATTTTTTTAAAACTTTCATAAAGTACAATCTCTTTTGAAATTGTATCATTTTTTTCATGCATTTATGAATGGGCAGTGTATTCGAAGGAGGTTCCCAACCCCCCCATGCGTGCGGGAGCGCCGCGAACTCCCCTCACGGTTTTATCCAGTGTCCGAGGTCGAGCAACAATTTAGTGAGAGGTTCCATCCCGCCCCGGAGGCGAGTTCTAAGCAAATAAATTTAGAGCCCAGCAAACAGTGAAGCCCGAGTCTTCACGCTCCATTGCTGACTCTGCTATTTCCGTCTCCAGGCCGAAAAGGAAATAAAAATGCTTCATTTCTGGTAAGAAATGTGAGCCTCTATTTCATTTCTGCGAAAGAAAGGGCGCTTAGAACGGTAAAGAATGTTTCATTCATGAGAAGATTTGGAATTTTCCCTTGAGTTTTGCAAGGAAATGCTCTGAAAAAGTGGGGGTAATCCCCATCGTGCTAGCAAATGTCTTCTTCCATGAAGAAAAACAAAAGATGCTTCATTTTTAAAACTACGTGGTATTACCAACTTATTTTCCCATGAGGGGAAGAGTCACATAAGGAGAAATAATGTGTTGCTCTCAGAGTTTTTACCTTATTCAAAAATAGATGTTTTTGCAAATCCAGATGTTTGAATATCATTGCGCTAGTGTCGATGGCAACTCGGAGAGTCATCTAAATGATCGTTATAAAATATGGTATTTTTTTACGTCAATGTATACCAATGTGCTGTAAGGCCAACTCTGATAAGATGCTCGGCGCTAGAGTAACAACACGAGTACAGTAACTACAGTCTTGCCATTAACATTTTTAGATGATTTATTGATTTTATTTCCTTATTTAACCAACAACGTTAGTTGGAATCGTGGGGTTCTAAATTAAGACATCACAGCTTGCAGTAATTTTTACAGAACGTGATTTCATGCAAGTGAAATGTGAAATCGCGAGTAAGAACGTTCGGTCATTTTCCCATTCTCAAAGCAACTTTTTGAAGACTTTAGCATACGTACAGGGTGAAAAATTTCCACCCATAAAATTAATGAGCATAAACAGGAACTTTCTTGTCCATTAGCATATTCAGCTATTTTCCCTCATTAATAATTATGAGCGAGAGCTCTAAATATCCGATTTTTTGTCCAACGTAACTCCGCTCCAATAAACTCGAGAGACTTCTCTCACCAGGGTGCAAAAGCGTTGTTCCTTTGGCCCACAGCACAAAAATGATCATTTCAAGACGAGCGACGTGAAGCAAAGAGCTACATGAAACGAGCCCGCTTTAAATTCATCAGGAAAAGAACTGAAATTCAATTTGTGCGTTGTTTCGTTACGCGTTGTTGTATTATGTTAGCTGCTGCGACTTTGCAATCAACCTAGAGGACGGGCTGTCCCGTAAGAGATCTGGCTCTCTCTCTCTTCCAAACTGGCCAGCTAAACAAATGATGCTATAGGGATCTCTGCACACGTGATGACGGTGTTAAATGCCTGCATAAGCCATGTTTACTATAACAGTCATTTCGTCTATTACTATGTTAACCGTCTGCATAAACCACGTATATTATAACAGTCATTTCGTCTATTACAATGTCTGCATAGGCCATGGATATTGTAACAGTCATTTCGTCTATTACAATGTCTGCATAGGCCATGGATGATATAATCGTCATTTCGTGTATTACAATGTCTGCGTAGGCCATGGATGTTATAACAGTTGTTTCGTCTATTACACTGTAAACTGCCTGCATAAGCCATGGCCAACCTAATGATCATTTCATTTAATTCCTTAATTTGAGTGGGCACAAACCCTGAGCCTGGGAAGTCAATGTACGTTTTTAATGATGCACATCGTTTTTGAACTTACTTTTTATATTCAAATAAAGAAACTATCAAATAAAATTGTTCTCGATTGCAAAATTGTTCAAAGTGAACGCTTCATGTATCTGACACGACGTTTATTTGATGGCATGATCTCAAAACCTAAAAGGTGAAAATCCTCGAGCAGGAAGCTGTCGATTATGTAATAATTTTATCTAAAAAAAACATTCAGGTAAACTTTTTATCAACTTAACCGTAATCTAAGTCACTCATTTATAGTATTCTGTAAAATACAAAGGGAAAATATGCTGCTTCGTAAGATAGCTAATAGTACAATTAACAATTTACCTCATTATTCAACATGTTAAATTAATTACACAAAACATGAAAATTTACAGTATTTCAGAAATTGTTAAGATTATTCACCGTGAGAATAACTATAATGGAAATGCTTTCTGCTTCTCAATATATTTTTCTGTAAAATCTCATTTCACATTTTGAAAATACCATAACTAAAGATGTAGAAGGAAATGGCTTATTTATTCATTACGAACTGCACGCAACGGACTGAAACTATTCTTATTGGAACTTAGATATTAAGAAACGCTTTAAATGCTGAAGCTACCGTGTGTTATTCTCCTTGTTAACATGTTGCTTGCCATGTCGGCATTCCACTCCACACTTAATTGCCGTTGCGATGAGTTTCTGCACGCGCATCATAATTAAAAAGCGGCTCAGTTTGTTTCATATTTCTTGAAGAGTTTCGCAGAACTTATTGGCCAGCAGCGCAGTGGCGAGGTCGCTACAGTATGTCCACGTTAGAGGCGAACATCACCGCCGAGGACGATTAAGTACTGTCGAGACTTGCATGTGGCCTGCAGTCAATTTCTTCCTATAGAGGTAATCTGCGCCCAACTGCCCGAATACGGCAGGGAACTGCTATTGCTGCGCACAACTGCCCGAATACGGCAGGGAACTGCTATTGCTGCCCACAACTGCCCAAAGTCTCCCGCATGACTGCGCTAATTTTTAATAAGGATGAGGAATAACAAGGATGGAACTCAGGAGTAAGAATGTGTGACTGAAAAATGAATGGAGAATACGGATGGGTTTGTTAGCATTTCATGTGACGTCAAAAAGGCCTCCCCTTGTTAAGGAAAAGTGAAAGAAACAGTATTCCAACGGTTAATGAGCTTATTTCCTTGTTATTACTGCCAACGGCTAATGAGCTTATTTGGTTGATAATTACTGCCAAGGCACTTGATTGCAGAGGGGAAAAGGGACTTTATCTTCCCTTCCCAAGCTAAACGAGCGTTGACTGAAGAATGCCCTCTTTCGAAGGCTGGATTTTGTAAGGATTACTATTTACTCGTATCAAATCTAGTTTAAAATTTAGTCACCTAGCGCTGGATCTGTTTAGCCCTGTCTTCCATGCCAACTTTGATGGCAGGTTATCAATAATTTCCTGGCAAGAAATATGAAGCAACGTATTAAGTTGTCTTTATTTGAGTACATTTTCATGCATTGAACATTAAGCTTTGAAAATAAACGTTGATGCTCCCAAGTGAATCTCTATGCTTCTAAATGAATTTAGTACTCTAATTCTAATAATACTAAAATCAGAGAATGTTAATTTCAAACGTCAATGCTCTGAACTGACAGGATAACCAAATCCGCGTAGCGGGATTAATCCTGCCTATAGTCGTGTTTTGGCGTCCTTCCGCTGAGGCTTGCATCGAGGTGTATTATTTTGGTCAACGCATTAGGTATTCCTGTGCCTTTGTCGGTACCTGAGAAACGTCGGTGAGGATATGACGGGAAGGAAACCATTTCTCAACCAAAATATGAGTATTTACAATTTAACTCTTGAATCAGATGACTTTGGTGAAAAAATTCGTGTACTATACAAACGTATCTTTCAAGTAGAAAACGTAAGAACATTTTTTTCAGTTTAGAGTAAATGCTGTTTGAATTCGTCTCAAAGTACATTTTTTTTGTAATTAAATTTAATCATGAGCTTACTGAAGAGCGTGAGATCCGGAATATTCAATCTTTTCGAGGTTGAAGGTTACAGGATAATTTTGTAATACAAGCATGTTCCCAGGCTCAGTAAACGAATATATGAATGAGGACTCACATGTCATTCGAATACTCACATATTATTCGAATACTCACATGTTATTCTAGTACTCACGTATTATTCGAGTGTTCACATATCAGGTTCAACTGCACTTATTTTAATTAATTAGAGGAACATTGGAAAATAGAATTACATTGATAATATTTGGCCAAGCATCTATTCGCTGCACTTTCAAAACATCCCTAATCGTAAGAGACCAACCTAAAAAATCCTGGAAAGCTCATTTTAATTTTGCCCGCTAAAGCAAATATTTAATCAAGATCGCTTCACGTTCCGCGCACAGAGTGGTAAAAATATCGCTAATTTTTCTGCTTTCCTTACGCAAACCTGGATGAGTTGAACCAGGTTTGATTAAATTTTTCGCGCTCAGATGAAATCCTTTTCACTACCAGAATGTCGAAAAAAATTCGGTCATGCACGCAGGTGGTCTGCAGCTAACGGCCGCTCACAGCATCGTGTCGATATGCTCTGATATTCGTTATGATTAAAATGAATGTCGAAGCACCCAACATTTACTAACGAAGAAACAAAGAGGAATCAAACATACCTACAAAACATTCAAATTCCGGTAACGTAATGTAACTAAATCAGTTTTTCTCCTGAATTAAAATGAAATTAGAAGCTCTGTTGGATTTATTTTACTCTATGTTTTTCGCAAATGAGATTTTCTCTCGTGTATGTCTCTCAGCAAATGCATGATATTGCATTTTTATGTATCTGAGAGAGTGCAAATGCGTTTGAACTATAACGTGAGACCGAAAAGTACTGAAACAAAATGAAACTGAATAACACCAACGTGCTCCAGAAGTTCGGTGGTAATAAAACCAGCAAATTAATCAATCAGTGCAGCACAAGAACGTCAAAAAAATCTTGAGTACTCAATTATTTGAATCGTTCCAAAATGAAACAATAAAATCTATCGTTGAGTGCCGTTTTTTCTAGCTCCTTCCATGTTCACGAATGCGGAAGCAAATGAAGCCGTACTTTTTAACGCTCCTTTACACGGGGTTACGAGCAGTTTGAACTCACTCAACAGCTACCAGATTCCCTCCTAGAGAATAATTTTGAATGGGAATAGTTTTGCTTTGCAGGTCTCCGAAACAGCACTCTAACTCAAGGTATTTAAATACCAGCATGAACTTCAACATTATCACTATTTAAATTCAAGTCTTAGTCGGCCGAAAAAATTAATATCTCCAATCATGGACACGCACCGATGAATCCCCATAATTTTCTCATTATTGACTTTCATTCATGCGAACATTATTACGGGCTCAATTATAGTCAACTATCTGAAATCACACGAAAAGTAGAACAAAGTAACTTTGCAAAAAGTGATAAACTGGGAATAAAGACGCGATAAACTGAAATGTATCCATAAAATCAAGTTGTAGACAGATGAATGAGTAGCGTCGGAAAAATGATAAATGAGAGTTCGCACCAAAAAAAATATATTTCATGATCCTTCAATTGATCAATGTAAGTTAAAATAGGCCGCTGCTCCCTTCTTTACAACGCTATTTCTAAGTAAAAGATAGCGAATGACCCTTCAACAAATAGCCGTACGTCAATGTCCTCTGCCTCGCTAGGTTATCGCTCAGTAAAAAAGTATTACCTGATTTCTCAGCTCATAAACAAAAGTTGAAGTTCCCTTCCTTGTCAGGCTATTTCTTGTAAAAAAAATTACACGACCCTTCAGCTCATGCACATAAGATAAAATTCCCTCTCTTGACCGGTTATTTTTAAGTGAAAAAAATTGTTTGACCATTCAATTAATATTCGTAAGTTGAAATTCCCTTCATTGCGAGGTTATTACTTAGTAAAAAATATTCCCTGACCTTTCAACTAATAACCACAAGTTGAAGTTCTCCTCAGAGACAATTATTTTTGAGCCCAAAATTAATAGATGGGAAAAATATAGTTTGCCCTACCCTAATTGAAATACATTCGTAATCAGCAGTGGAATCCTTGCCAGGTGTGAGAGCATCTCAAGTCAAATTTGAAAAAAGATCTTGCAGTTGAATTATTATCGCAGTGTTGATTCCATGCGTGATTATTTTTATCTTCACGATTTGAGCCTCAGTCGTTCACCTCTCCCCAAACTCCTTCTTTCCCAGCGCTCTTCTCAAAGTACTGCCTGAGTGAAAAAATCACATCCAAAAGGCTCCATGCAAATTTGTTTCTACTCCAAAAAAAGCCCCGCGCCCCATAAACATGGGGCTCACCCGCCTAGAAATAGTTTATGCACTTTGCCTCCTGGAAATAGTTTATGTATTTTGCGTCGGGGAAATAGTTTATTCAGGACCCGCACACTTATTTCTGGGAAAGCTCCATTTGGGCTCTTTCTGGGCCAGCCTCGGGGCGTGTATTGCGCTGCGAAAGAGCTGCTAAGGATAAGATTTTACGCAATTTTCTGGACTTATCGCTCCTCTGACGAGCTCACAGAATTTGCTCAAAGCAGACTTGCCCTTAAGTAGAACGGGACCGCCGTTACCATTTTTGAGACTTTTTTCTCATTTTTTTCCGGATTTATGGTTCGTCTGGCAACAGCCCTAGTTTGCTCGTAGTTTTTTCAAAGGAAGGCTGACGTTAGCAGCATTTACGACAGTCGCTTTATTTTGCATATTTTTGACGGATTCATTATTCGTCTGCTTTCTATAGACTCAGTATAACTTAGGAAGTGAAAGATTATGTGAAAATTTTATGCCCAATGGCATAAAATTATTGGAACCAGAAAGAGATCGACTGAAAATTTTTCGCTCACTGAAATACAGTATTCCTGTAAATGAAAGGCAATTTCAAAATGATTACACCGATGAAGAAAGTACGGGTACATACAATTTTAAGCGGCCGTGTTATAAGAGACGTTATAATTGTATGGACTAATATTAACCAACGACAACTTTTTTGTCACTAACCCTTGTTCTCATAAATTTTTGATAGTTTTTAATTTCTGTTTATTAGCAATGAAAGCGGGCAATGAGGGATAGAAAAGCTCGTAGAAACGAGTAAAATATTCACAATCTGTGTGGGTTGAATTATTAGTCAACTTCACCATGGCTAACCCTCGTAACTTCAAAGGCATGCTTATCTCCTGCATATTTTAATACATTTTTTACCCGTAATGCATGTCGACGCACGGAAGCTCCCATCGGCTTGAAATCATAGTCAAACTGTGCAGTGATGACGCTCGAATTGTGCTTCAGCTCCTAAAATTTAAACGCATTTTAGCACTGGCATGTTCTTCGCGTTTGTAAGATTCCTGTAAAATTATCAGCCACTAGATGTTCCGCACAATTAAATCCTCAGAAAAAATCCTCTACAGTATTTAAATTTTGAGAATAGCGATCAACTGGGAAAAGTTTCTGCCCGGCAGGGGCCGAGATGCGGAGCCCCAGCGCATGAATGGGAACTTGCTAATTGGAGGCTCGGCCGAGCCGGAGTCTTTCAGAGTTCGAGTTGGAGATTTGACAAAAATTCATATGTACCAGTAGCGTACCGTATCATCACAGTACTCTTGGCAGTGATTCCGAATAGAGGAATTGGAATTGGAGATTAGCCAAAAATTCAAATATGCCCGTAGCGTATCGTATCATCACAGTACTCTTGGCAGGGATTCTGGATAGAGGAATTGGAATTGGAGATTAAACAAAAATTCATATGTACCAGTAGAGTGGGGTATCATCAATAGATTATTGGCAGTGACTGAGTAGAGAAGTGGGAGTTGGAGATTAGACTGAAATTCATACTGTAATGACGGTAATGTTTGGTAATTACCAGGCAATGTAAGATAAATTGTTCAGACCGATTTTAAGAATATCCATTGAACTCTCGGAACCAGAAGAACGTTTATGGAAAGAAAACGGGCCATTTAATTAATGAGAACAAAAAACTTATGTACACACCTGCAGTTGCCCACGACCAAATAGGGAGCCTGTATGTATAATTATGAGGCTATTTACTAATTTAAATGTTCTCAAGACACATAATAGTTCAAAACTCAAGACAACCTAGCCGAGCAGCACCCTGTCCCCGATACCTGTAACGAAGTAACAAACGATTTGTTACCAACAAATCAATAGACAGTTACAATTTGGTATAATAGATACCACATGCTGCAATCATACTTGAACTGGTCCGTGACCACTCACCCGTCCTTAGCTCGTCTCCAGACGTGCTCGTCCAGATTGTGAAGGCTGAAGTCACTTCACTCCTCCTTGTTCTACTTAATCAGTTCAAGTAATTAGCTGACCTCACTACACATATATAACAGTACGTATCCTCAATATAATATAATAACCGTATGCTCAAGGTACGTATTTGTTCTAGTACTCCTGATTAGAAGAGTGGGAATCAAGATTAGACAGAAATTCATGCATACCAGTAGAGGACAGTATCCTCGAGGTATTTTTGGCAGTGATTCTAAGTAGAGGAGATGAAATTGAAGATTAGAGAGAAATTCGAATTTATCAGAAGAGTACCTTATTCTCAAGGTATTCTTGGCAGCGATTCAAGAGTCGTACTTAGACATCGGGAAAAAATCAGTTAAATGGGAATTTTAAAAGCAAAATCGATGTTCGGACTTGGACAAGCAGAAAAGGTATAATTATAACTTTACGCATGAGATAGATGCAGTCAGAAGTGTAATAGCATCATTTATGACAATTATTACATTTGAAATGTTTTAATTGCTATTACTCAATATTAACTTGTACAAACTGTTATATAATTATTTTCATCTGTTTAATAAACGCAAATGCTTAAATTTAATCCGGTGATAGACATAAATATCAAAATAGCCTTTGTAATAACGTCAGTAGATGCGCGCAAGTAAATGGAATATACGCAGATATCCATACGTAAATGGAATGTACGCAGATACCCACACGTCCATGGAATGTACGCAGATATCCACACGTACATGAAATGTACGCAGATATCTACACGTATATGAAATGTACGCAGATATCCACTCGTACATGAAATGTACGAAGATATCCACACGTACATAGAATGTACGCAGATATCCACACGTACATGAAATGTACGCAGATATCCACACGTACATGAAATGTACGCAGACATCCACACGTACATGCTAACTTGGTTACAATCCCGAAGGTCAATAAGAGAAGATGAGAAGAGTGATGATAGAATTGTGTATTGGGAAATGGTAAAATTTCTAGAGCAATTGATCAAAAAAATTGAGAACGACAAAAGCATTAAAGCAATTCTGGTGTAAACAAAAAGGAATATATGGCGTGACTTGCTTTTTTTTAATGAGATTTTCTCGCTAAAATCAACAAGGTCAGAAACTTTTAGATTTGACATCAACGCAAGGATACTTGATTCTATGAGCAAAAAAATAAAATTAGGCGGCGTTGTACAAGAAACAAGAAAACAACGCCCAGGCTAAAAACATACAATTCCCTTCTACCTCGCACCCGTCCGACTGTGGACAGATCTCGAAAATCACATAACGACAAGAAGGAAAATATTTAAGTATAAATCCAAATCGAGAAAGCCCCTCCTTCTACGTAAAGTTGCGCAGTGCTGCACCCTAGTTTTGTATGTTTGGCTTACACTGTTGCACTGTGGGAGGCGAGTTACAGATGTCGTGCTCGGGGTTTGGATTCGAACTATCCGAATTATGTGTTGTCCAACCACCGCCTGGAGCTCGATTCCTATGAAATTGCTGCTGAGCAAAATTTGCTCTCGCCAAAATTCACAATTTTCCACGTTGAATTCAAATTATGTTACTTCACTGTTAACGTATCAAAGAATAGAATAGAATTACTCTGAGTATGTATTAGTGAATAAATACATGAATTCCCCATTATGCGCTAAGACTCTAAATCTCTCTGCCTTCAAAAAAAGGGAACCATGTCATTAAAAAGAACAAAAATCTGTAATAAAGAACTGCTTCTTTAGATTTCCGCATTTTTTGGACGTTTGGGGCCGTGTAGCCGCATCCATAGATCTTCCTGGAAATGGAAGCGTAATTAAGAACTTGCCCTGTGACCAGGATGCAAGGAGTGGAAAAATCTACGGAAGTTGTTTGCCGCAAATAATTAGCCAAGAAAAGGGTTCTGAAGAAACCTTTCTTCGTGTCACTCCAGGATCATAACTCCTCTGCCAGTTGTTTCGTTTTTAGTACGAAGATTTGTTTCTCTTTATTTCAGAGCTGCTGGGAATATTTTAGTAGAGAAGCCAGTGATTTGAGAGGAATAATTGGATCGCAGTTACGTTCGATAACATCCATCTTAGCTCGGCGAATTTTAGCGATGGCATTGAGTTGGTTAATTTTCATTTAAAATGCTTCATCTTTTAATGCTTCATGTTTCTCATTCTGTTTTGCTAATATTTTTTTTACAAATTCTTATCTAACAGCTAAATTAAGTTCCGCTGAAGATATCCTCATCCTCACTTTCAAAATTTTCAACGACGATCATTCTTGCTTAAAAACCTACGCATTACATCTTTAAAACTAAGCACGTGTCCTACCGAATATTTACAGACCAGGTAAGTTTACATTTTTTTCCATGTCCTGTTATCATAAATTACCGTTTAATCACAATTCCTTCAATTATAACACGGAATATCGATTGTGCAATCGACGATTTTTACGTGTATTGTTACGCGGATATAGCGTAAGGGTTCCCTTCCACCCCTCATCACCAACACGAGCTCGGGTAAACTGGTACCGGACTCCTGGTTTCCGAATGTGACACTCTCAGCTTGTTACAAGACGTGCGTCTTTTCGAATGTGATAAGTGAACGTGATATGTGAACGTGGTACGTGAACGTGCTATTTTTCACGGGATATGTGTAATATTGAAACTTCGCTTATACCTCCTGACCGTAAAACGAAGGCGTACAGATCGTGCTTAATCTCCAAAAATGTTAGCGAAATTTAGAACTTAAAACTGATATGCTTTGGGCTTTTGTAAGATTGCTCTGTAAGTTTATTTTTGTACCATTCTCTCACGTAGCGACAGGATCTCAGTTCTCATCTAGACGAGACGTGCGTCTTTTTGAACGTTAGATGTGAACATTACATGTGAACGGGATGAGTGAAAACTGAGACTGTCTCTAGCTCGTGAATGTGACACGCTCTGTGGTCAACGATACATGCGTCTTTTCGAACGTGTTATTTATGCATTTTAAATTACTTGGACCATCATCCACGCTAGAAAAAGGACCGCACGGAGGCTGCACGTTTGCAGAATGGCGCTCGCTGCACACCCTTGGCTAATGGGTGTATCCTTTGATAAAAATTATCGGTCCGCGTCCAGTGAAAACTGATTTTATTTTAACGTGTCCGTATCGGCAAATATCAGAGAATAAATTTTGTAGTAATGAAACGTCGCTAGTCATTTTTTGAACATGGGACTTGGTAGGAAATCGAATCGATCTTTCACGGGGACAAGAAAATTCAACAAATCAGGTCAGATAATTTTGCAGCTTGAGAACAAATCAGAGAGCGTTCATCCGTTGTACTGAATGGAAGTAAAAACATCAATTGGAGTTTTAGATTCATTTCTAACAGTTTCATATTTCTCAACCAAGAGCATTTACAAAATTTGCTAAGAACGATACACAACGCAGTTTTAGGAAAAATGTTCAAAAATTATTGAGAGTATATTAAAGTGATATCCACGTGATAAATCCGCCATTATTTTTCTTTCTCTCAAGTAACATCGGAGCAAAAACGACTGGATGACGTGCAGTGGAGCACTTGACACTGTACCAAACAGGGGAGCAGTGCAAACTTCCAGTTTACGAGACGAAAAGTTGCTTCAGCTAGAAAGTTCCTCGAGCTGTCCTTCCGAGCCCTCTAGGGGCAACATTGTTTAAGAACTTCGTTCGGAGAACGCAACGCCTCTGCGAAATTTTGCACAACTTCTAAAAAAAAGCCGATGAAAACCGGTGGCATAATAAAGACGTGTCTTTTTATGCGAAACCCCGCACGCATTCCGAAAGATTCAGTTTTAGGATCCAAAACACGTCGAATGTGGGTGGTTTTCACACCGTTTCACCCTACGGCGTCGCGTCCTGGACGGAAATGATGAAGAATGCAAAAAATTTCAACAGATCTTAGGAGCTTTTTTGAACACCTAAAGTTCCTCTGGGTGAGCAAAAAAGATGAACTAGCAATTGGTGATAAATGAGTGAAAATATTTCTCTTGATAAATGCGTTGTCGGAAAACTCAAGTGTACTATACCGAGGGGGAAATTCTTGGCAGATATGCAGAAAAATTGTGCAAGCGTATCTTTCCGAGCGATCTTTTGAACTAAAATTTGTTTCCAAAAAGTTTTTAAACGAAAATAATATGTACGTAACGAGTGGTCATTCATTTCGGACAAATGTTAAATGATGATTAAACCTCGCTTGACTAGACATTCGCAGAAGTATTTAAGATGAACTTCTCCTATGTCCAAAATAAGTATGAATACAGAGAAAATTAAATCAACGGTTTTCAATTCAAGAGTTTTCGGTGCAAGTGAAAGTCTATCAACATGATTCATGTTGTTCATTAGGTTGATGGACTTTATGTGAAATCACAAAAGCGTCATGAAAATTATTCCAGGCCGATTTAGTAGGATCGTTACCATTGAATTAAAACTTTGCCTCTTTACGGCGCTCGTACAGTCAAGGAGTTCAGAGCGTCCAGGTCAGACAAAATGAAACATTTCAAAGAAATTTAACCGCTGGAGTTATATGTTGGGTCAGGTAAAAAAATCTTGGGTAATCAGCAGCTTTCGCGAAAGGGGATTTTACGATCTGAAAATCGTCCAACACCAATTTATCGTTATTCCCCCAAAAATTGGAAAAGTGACACGAAATAAGTCGAATAATTACCTTGTGTGCAGCTGCCAGAGGCTTCATTTTCACGTTTTCATTCGTTGACTGATTAATCAAGGTTAAATTATTGAGTAATCAAACTTCAAATGAGAACATTTCATATTGGCACAGGGATTTAGTCCCTTATTCATTAGAACGTCACTAGATAGCATAAAATTTGCAACGGAAACTTAACGAGTATACACGAGCAAAAAATGACATAATGTAAGGGAAACCCAGAATATACATACTTCAGAGCGATGTTAAGTCCTCCCGTGAAATTCTTATCCCTGCTGCATCCTATTCTCCGCAACCAAAAAAGTTAAAATTACAAAAATCGATGCCTCAAATGAGACTTGCAGGGCCATGTCCGTAGTCAGTGCCTGCCACCCAAGTGCAGCTGAGAAAATTGGCCATTCGTCCTTTCGTTCGGTCGTGTTTTTTATCAATTTACTCCCTCTCTTAACGTTCGTTATACGAGTATAGCATTTCACATTCATTTTAAACTCGTCTGAAATCAACGTAAAATTTCATTCAAGTAAATAATACACATACATATGTATATTAAATTTAATTCTCCCTGTATTGAATTGATGCATTTTTTTTACTTTCGATAGTTCCAATTCATAGTTATAATTTATTGAAACTATCCTGAATTCATTGAGCTTGAATCCAGGTTCAAAATGTTCCTAAGGAATACTTGTATCGAATCATTTCTTCACAATCGTTTTTTTCCTCTCACAGATAAACGTATTCTTACTTTGACATTTCCCAAGTTCCTTTCATAAATAAATCGACTCTCAATCTCTAAAGCATCTTACGTCATTGAAATTACTTACGCATTTATCATTCAGCACTAGATGTAAATAAATATAGGGGAGAAGAACTCCTAACCAACACGTGGTAAACTCAATCGACCGACATTGATTCTCAATTGCAATAACTGTTTCGTAATTGCCACTTAACCTGTGCTACACATCATTCCCCGCTCACTATGTCTATTCAAAGTACAAATCATCCTGAATCATTCAATCATAGTCCAGGGATCCACCCAGTGACCAATCCCAGGCAAGCACGTGTCCGCCAGCCCGCCTGTGCAGCCATTATGTCGAGGTCACAATTGATGAAGGTAGATTTTAAGCTAGACGTCGTCTCTAATAAGCGAATATTGGATGTCGCAGAGACGGATTATCGTAGCTGCTAAGACGAATTATTGCGGCACTTGAGACGAATTACCGCAAACAAGTCATTAAAACGGCGTCATGATAACAGGGTGATGGATCCTGATAGTGCGAGTCGATATCAGTTTAGGGAAAAGAAATGTGTTGCTGATGACACTCAGACGAGTTGTTTAATATAGGACGGAGCATCACTGAAGGCATTTTAAATTTAGTTCAAAACATGAAACAAACTGGCAATTAGTGGCAAGAATATTTTTTCAAATATGTGGAGTTTTCGTGGAAATTAGAGGATAGTAGTTCACAGAAGTAATAAGGCTCTCATTTTTTAAAAGTAAATCGCAACTCCCTCGGCGAATGCAATCTTCTCGAATGGTCCACCAGTCATCCTCAGATCTTAACACTTTGACCGCTCCATGCTGGACCACTTAACACTTTGACCTCAGATCTTAACACTCCATGCAGGAAATATTTCATCTCGACAAATATCTCTGTTGCTAATTTAAAAATGAAGGATTTTGCTTGCACAACTTTTGTTACCCTATTAATTTTCTTTCTAATCTAGACTAGCCTATTCGAGGAATGAACACAAATTCCATGAAAGCTGGAAAATTTGTTTTCATGTACATTTTACTTGTATTTTACTTCTTCGGTTACGTTCGGTTAGGTTAGATGACCAAGTGTACCATATACGGCGCACATCGTGGTCGAAGTGTTAATATTGACGTAGGAAATCAGTTTAAGGGCTCATCAATTCTAGCATCAAAGGATGAAAATGACGTGAAAAATCCCTGTCTCGTACTAATTACCGTGTCGTATTGGGAAGAGCTAAACTTTTAACTCAAGAGATGAAAGAAGAAATTTTTCAGGGGTGTAATTCACGCAAAAATCCATTTGACTGGCGTTTCAATCGTTATCTTCATCTTAAATGACTGAAACTTTGGATTAACGGTGAAGTTATATTGAGTCGAAGTCTTATGAACTGTAAATTTTTCCATAGTTACCACGATCATTGGTAATTAATACTGATACATACTGTATTTATGAAAGTTATCCGATGGTAATTGAGATCAGAAAAAGAACTTTCTAGAACTGACAAGCAAAGAAATTAGAAATAAAGGGAAATAAACTGAGAGAAAACACAGCGCAAAAGCAGGTAGCATGGAAAGGAAGAAGATCCTGCGATTGTGACAATGAATGAAAAGAAGAAGAATAGGCAGGCTGGAGAAGGCCATCCTTGCAACAGGTAATGCTTGAGCTAGCAAGCATCTCTCTCTCTCCAAAGAATAGACAAAAATTGAATAAAAATAAAAAGAGTGTTAAAGAGTGCGAGGGAAAAACGGTGGGGAGCAGTTCATGCGAGGATCGCTGTATTTTTTCAAGCTCGTAAGTGACGGAAAATGTACCTAAGAAGAGAGTACTATGGCCGAAATGGTCCCACAAGCAGCCTAAAATATGTATATAAGTTAACAATAAACAATTGCTGCAGTACGCAAAACCTGAACGATTTTGTAGCGCAGAAATCCCCGGTATTCAACAAATATTTCCAATACCGGAAGGCGCAGATCGCTGGAATTTTCCGTGCATAGTTGGCTTTTCCCTCGACAACTCGACATACAAGAACTCAGATGGCAATATTTCTGCTATGATCGAAGGTTCAATTGTGTATAAAAGTACAATTCGAGACTGAAGTTGTGAACATTATATCTCATATTTGTAAAGTGTAAATTTTCATTGCAACACTTAATAAGTCGTGTACAGAATAGACAATAAATAATTCGACATTTTCCTTAAAAAGGTCATTGGAATACCTCCCAGCACTCTCCAGCAGGAACAGTTATGAACGTGTGGCTCCATTTCTGCATCGAACTTTACGATGCAGCTCTGCATCGTGCAGAGCTGCAGCTCTGGACTGCAGCCCACAGTCTGCGCCGAAGGCTGATTTTATAATATGAAGTGAACTGTGCCTGTTGCTCTTTCTGTGCGGTAAGCCAATGCGGTACGTGAACCAACATGCGAATGGCACGTAAACTTGAATCAAAAGCGCTGCGGGTGAGGAGGGAATGAAAAAATTGACTTTTTACCTTTTGCGTTTCGTAGCTCGAAAAGCACACATTTTTGTATGTATACGTTGACCAAACTTGAATTTGTTATATAGTTATATAGAAGAAATGGTGGAACGTATTTGAACATAAAAACAGATTCTTATAATTTGAGTGAAAATTCACAGTGAAACGGCGCTCTAACTTGTCTCCCTACAAATCAGTCTTGTGACAACAATTTTCTTACAGTATTCTGGTCATCGCAAGGATGTTTTCGTAGTTCAAGCTCAAGGGGATTAGGAAACCCAGCTCTAAAAGCAGTTCTCCGGTGGAGTACGAGTGAGGTTATTGAAGAGCCAGCTCATCGTGAACGAGATACCCTACAAGGAAAAATACAGAAATATGAAAGTCAACTGCCTTAATTTACTCTACCGCAAAAGTTGGTATTTAACCAAAGACATTTACAATAAATTACACGCACCACATCATCCGAGTATTATCTTGGAAACATAGTTCATAATCAATCGTTGACAATATAAATACTAACTAAAGTTTTTTTAACATAATTCATTTACACGCCATAATCGCACAACCGTTGCCTCACCTCTGCAGCTCCCCACCTGTGCAACAGAGGACCAGCGCTTCGCCCAGCACCTGGATCGTGCCCGCTGGAGGCGTCTACGGGTGCTGCCGGGTGCTGTAACTTTTGGGTTCTGCCGGGTGCTGTAACTTATGGGTGCTGCCGGGTGCTGTAACTTGCGGGTGCTCCCGGGTGCTGTAGCTTACGGGTTCTGCCGGGTGCTGAACTTACGAGTGATGCTGGGTGCTGTAACTTACGGGTGCTGCCGGGTGCTGCAACTTACGAACTCTAGTGAACTCTAGCTCTTTAGGAAATCTAAAGAAAGATGTGTAACAATTTCTTACAGTCATTCCAATCTAAATACGGAAACACATATGTTCAGTAGATGGGTCAGGAATGAGGTTAACATAGAAGTTCAGATAAAGATCCAGTTTCTAATTAAAAGTCTGCAACGCTTGAATTTTATTTAGCTTACACGATGTTGGCAGAGGGACATAATGAGATACGAATTTCATTTTATTGTTCCACATTGAAACTAGAGCGTTTCAAGATGAAAAAATCAGCCATGAGGAGCAAATCGTCATATTATTTTAACTTACATCCTCACTTACAGTACGTTCCACGTTTTTTCCATCGGATGGAATACGAGCTCTAATTCAATTCACAGAAAAGATTAGTTCAGTTGTAACCCTATAGATGGGAAAAATCTTGGACTGGTAAAGCAACTGTTCGTCAAAAATGCGAGAATTTTACTTATTATAACTTACTTTAGGCGTGCCTCAAATTGCACATAATTCTCAACAGATATGTGACACGACACTCCCAGTGTAGCCCCGGCCTTCTTTTAAGGCACGAACTGCTGGAATTCTTGGCTGGTCAGTTGACTTAGGCTGGTTTATCAACCTCTTTCTCAGCCTTGATCCAAAAGCAGTTTCGTAGGCTTGGCTGACAGATCAGGCCAGAGCAGAGAGACGATATTTACAAACGTTTCACTATCTTTCCGCTACATCGTTCGTTCCATAAACACAGAGCGCATCTGTGCTCCTAAACTGAGAGACTCTGCTTGCTTTTCCACAATTTCGAAGCTCAGGTCCAACATTTCTCGCCGCGTGATGTCCTCTAAATTCGAATTAATTTACTTTGAAGGCAGTTGTAGAGCCGGCCTATTTAAAAAAAAAAATATCACCGTAATGCTTCCGGTTAAAATTGATCTACTTTAATATAGAACCCGTCCCACAGCCCTCACGCTGAACAAGCTCTAGTTTGATTAATTACTGATGTCAGGAGAAGAATAAAATTAAATTTGTTTGAGTTTATTTTGTAATTTGGGTAGATGGGGATTTTATCGTCACGACAGCGCCTCGCCCTCCCTTCTCCACTCCACTACTCCACTCCACTACTCCACTCCACTACTCCACTCCACTACTCCACTACTCCACTTCACTACTCCACTCCACTACTCCACTCCGCTACTCCGCTCCACTACACTACTCCACTCTACTACTCTACTCCACTACTCCACTCCACCCCATGCTTCTCCACTGACTTTGACAACTTCAATTCGGTGATGGCGCAGCTGAAATCTAAATTTCAATTTCAATAAAACTCGCCCAACCAGGATGTGACTCAAAATTAAATACTCTAATCAAATCACATGTGAATTTCTGAAAACTCATGGAACAAGTGAGACATTTCGGGGAACTCTAAGGGTATATGTATGCATTCGAATGGAATAATGTTTTCGCTGCAGAGAATGCGAACTGCTTGCTGAAGGAGAGCAATCATTTGATGAGGAGCAAGGCTGCTGTCAGGGAGCATTGTGGACTACGACGCATTATTTAAAAATTTGAAAACATTATGAGATAATAATAACAGTAGGTAAAAGTTAAAAGGCTTAACGAAAAGCAAAAAAACAATTCTGTGTTCATGAATTCCTTAAATTCTTAAGTTATTTTTTACGTTTTTCGAAAGGCTTTGAGATCTGGATTGATCTAGCTCCTTCAGTCATACATGAGTAACGAGTCCCTGGTCTTAGCTTCCCTTATTTTGAGTAGATATACGAGTATTTTAAAGCTAAGCTGAGGTTAAGGAGGGAAAAAGGGCTGAATTTATTGTTATGAGGGAGGCAGGAGTCAAGCTGAGGGTAAAGAGGAAAGTAGGGGCTGAACTTAGGGTAAAGAGAGAGGCAGGAGCCGAACTGAGGGTAAGAAGGGAGCCGGAGCTAAATTGAATGTAGGGAGGTAAGCAGAGACTGAACTGAGAGTAAGGAAAGAGGCAGGGCTAAGCTGAGGGTAAGGGACGAGGCAGGGGCTGAACTGATAGTAATGAGAGAGGTGAGAGCTGAGCTCAGGGTAGGGAGGGAAGCGAGGCTAATCTGAGGGTAAGGAGGGAGGCAGGAGCTGAATTAAGGGTAACGAGTGAAGCAAAGCTGAATTGAGTAGGGAGCTAAGACAGGGTTTGAACTGAGGGTAAATAAGGAGGCGGAGTTTGAATTGAGGGTAAGAAGGAACAAAATCTCATGGCGATATAGAATGCCCCATCCCTCAAAGAAATCCATTTCTTTCTTTGAGAATGAATATCCGAGAACCGAGCTGTTTCATATAGAGTAGACCGTTTTATGAAATTCGAAAAAGAGAGCACACTTCTTCTAGTTAATTGCCCGCCTTTTCATAGTGCAAGCCAGTTTCCCATCCCTAGTATTTGCGATCTACTCGCACCAATCGTCCAACCGAAGTCATTTATTGTAGCTGTCTGTTACATGTGATTAGAAAATGACCTCTTCATTTCAACGTCGGAAATGGTTTCAAATTGTCTTGGACTATGACTCTTTCGCATCGTTTTCTTTGACTCATGGGTGGTTCCTAACCTTTTCACAGTCGATGTTGTTTGAAAATTATGTCTGCAGCTTTTAATCATCAAAGATGCGGTTCAACTAAAAAAATTACAATTTCAGCGCACAAAATTGCCGCTCGCTAATGAACAGCGATTCCAGAGCCTGAGCCGCTACTTCCTTGCGGGCATTGATCTGAAACTCGGAAAATTTACGTCATGGCTCTCAGCCTGGGTTTCGATTTCTAAGACGAGCTCCTCTTCCGTTACGTTGCACGAGCATGAAAAATTTAGTTTTCACCTACAACGTATCAGGATTAACCAATCTACATTCAGTTTGCGTCGCTTCAATGTTAACTAAATTAATAATTTATCGAGGAGAGAACTGTGCTTTTGAACTCTAGTACATTCCGTGAACGAAGCATTTGGCCTTCACTCCACTTGAAACGCAAGAATGTCGAGCAGCATTCCCTGGAGTTTGGTAGTTGCTATCGGTTGTGAATTGCTTCCTTCCTCCCTCAGGCTGCAGACACTTATATATTCCTGTCAGGTAAATTCTACTCGTAGCTACACTGGTTCAAGGTCCGTAAAAAACTGCATGGAACTTCGCAGCACTCAGCAAAAATTTCTTGCATTCAATTTTGAAACACCAATAAAACTGTCAATAAACTCAAAACTCTCCGATTGAGAAGTTCGCTGGAGTCAGTTTGGTATTCTGCGAAGAGCGTTCTTAGACTTTTGACATCGCATGACTGCGAAGCCGGTCTTACACTTCAGACATCACATGACTATGGAGAGGGCTTTAGACTTCTGACATCACATGACTACGTAAAGGCTTCAGACTTCTGACACCACATGATTATGTAGAAGGCCTTATGTGGACTTCTGATATCACATGACTACGTAGAGGGCCTTATGTGGACTTTTGATATCCCATGACTACGTAGAGGGCCTTATGTGGACTTCTGATATGACATGACTACGTAGAGGGCCTTAGACTTCTGACATCATAAGACTACATAGAATGCCTTAGATTTCTAATAATACTTGAGCGGAAAATAATTTGAGCCTTCCGACTAACAAGGGTTTAAAATCTTCAAAAAATTACTGATCGGTTCCAATGCGGAACCTTCCTGATAAAGCTATGACAAATTTTTTAAATGTCGTATATTCTACGACATCGTGCAAGGCTATCAAGGTCAGAGGGGAACGAAATGCAATGGTAAAGAATACTTGCAATATCTCTGATGAAATCCCAACGAAGGTAAGGAGGGAGATAAATATTTTCTGCGCGTTAGATACCAGATATGAAAACTTTAGCTCCCCTAGTCTTTCCAGTCTTCGCTGGAATTGAATGTCATGGACTTTTACGAAGGGTTTCTTAGAACAGCCCAATTTTCTTGCCTTGAATCACCAGTACAGATTTAATAAAATGCTGAACCTTTATTTTAGCGGCATTCGTTTCGATCCAGTTATTCATATACAAAATGTTTTTAATTATCCAAATGATAAAATAGCACTTCCGACTATTAGGGTGCTAAAATCCAAATTACTTTTATACATGTTTGAAAAATTGTTATTATTTCTAAGATTTTAACCATCAAAATTTTTTTCACATCATCATTACAAGTTTTTATTGCAGCGCGGTACAGGTACTGGGAGGAAACTAATATCTTCGACCATACAACTACAAACTCTCAGTCGGATGCGCATGCGCGCTCGCACGGAACAGGGACTCGAGCGGCTTGTGGGGCGACTCGCTGCCCTGGGCGTTGTGAGCCTGCGTCCGGGTCAGTAAATGTACTTTGAACTATCAAAATAAAAAGAATGGAACAATTTAATTATTCGAACTATATCAAAATGAAAAGAGTGCATCAATTGAATGATTCGAACTATATCAAAATGCAAAGAATGCGTCAATTGATTGATTCGAACTATCAAAATGAAAAGAATACATAAATTGATTGATTCGAACTATCTAAATGAAAAGAATACATCAATTGGTCGATTGGAACTATCAAAATGAAAAGAATGCATCAATTGATTGATTTGAACTATCCAAATGAAAAGAATGCATCAATTGATTGATTCGAACTATCAAAATGAAAAGAATGCATCAATTGAATGATTCGAACTATCAACATGAAAAGAATGCATCAATTGAATGATTCGAACTATCAAAATGAAAAAATGCATCAATTGTATAATTCGAACTATCAAAATTTTAAAATAAATCAATTTAATGATTCGAACTATCAAAGTAAAAAGAATGCATCGATTGATTGATTCGAGCCATCAAAATGAAAAGAATGCATCAATTGAATGATGCAAACTATCAAAATGAAAAGAATGCATCAATTGAACGATGCAAACTATCAAAATGAAAAGAATGCATCAATTGAGTGATTCGAACTACAAAAATTAAAAGAATGCATCAATTGAATGATTCGAACTACAAAAATGAACAGAAATCGTCAATTGAATGAAATTGGCATGAAATCCTTCTGAAGCAAACGGAGAAAAACATTTGATAGACGTGTACTGTACATCTGAATGAAGTTTCACATCGGTTAAGGGAGAGCTTAAAATAAGGCGAGACGCTGGAGTCACGTTGCTGTCCCTCGCTGTACCGTGCGAGGACTACGCATGACGTCACAGCACGAACGTCAAGCTTGCGGCATGTTGCCAGCTCTCTTCGCTGTCTGAATGCAACTGTGAAGCTGGCAGAGAGTTAATCCTTTACGTTGAGCTTTGAGTCTTTATGGCAGAAGTTAATGAATTGAACGGTTTGAGGGACTTTTTTTCCGAATAGTCAAACTAGGTCAAATTATCCTTGTAATCCAGTATTTTTCGTATTTTTTTGGCCAAAAAAATATTTTGTTCAGCGTCCTAGATCAAAGGTCCTGTGCAGCGAGAGGTGTCGTGAATTAGCTATGGTAATCAACTTATCTTTAATATATTCAATTCTCAATTTTCAGTACAGTTTTTCGAAAAATCTTTATGAATAAAATCAATTCTACTGAATTCCAAATTGCGACCACAGCTGCAACAAGAAAAATCAACAATCAATTGTTCTAGTTTTCGATGAAGCAACAAAATCCTGTACATTTTACACCCCAAGACGCCAGACAGAGTTAGGAATGGCGGTCTGTTTTCCTGTTGTTTACTGGCATTCGGGGTTAGCGAGATGTCTTCGATGTTATTTACAGCATCACAAGTTGGTGGCTGCTCCTGGTGCGGTCACTGTTCTCGTCCCAGAAGAATCTGAAGAGGAAAACTTTCAAATCGAGAACTTTTCCAGAGAAAAATAGTGATTGAAGTCGGTGCAGAACCCGAAGAATTTCAAGGAGCTACTTCACGTCTGTGTTAGGAAGTTGTATGAGCCTGCCTCTTGTGCTCCGCATGTCAATGAGAGCCATGTTGTGGCGTGGCACGCGCCGTAACAGGTTAGCTAGGAGACATGTCTTTGTCGGACCTGCGGTCGGCAACGGGAATTGTTGAATCGTCGCCTCCATTCATTAGCCACTCGCATAATGTGAAATGTATATTAATGAGCAGGGGTGCACAGGTCTTTGTAAAGCACTCTTCATGAGAACGGTAAAAGTTCCATTGATTGACTCCTCTATTCAATAAACACGTGTACATATAATATAAAATAAAATTATTGAACAGAGACACATCGTAAGTGCGATGTGTATTCTGCAATGATAATCAGCGTAGCACTTCACTGCCCTCGTGCCGAACTCTGAATTCTCAATAAAATGACTTCTATTCGCTATGCCTTTCTACAGAACAAAACCTCGGCCCACTGACAGGAAATGTTGTCCTTCTCTTGACGTTCCCTTCACTCTTAAGCTCGCGTCAGTGTGACTGCACGAGAACATGTGCCCATTATTAAGCGATGCGAGTCCATTGGAAAATAATATGGGCACAGAAAGATTACGTTGAGACTGTTTGATTCTAATGGTACAAAATTTCTAAACGGTTAGGGATCGAAGCCAGAAAATATTTCATAGCGTAAACTGCGACCAAAAATATCCAATTTATAACACACGGTTAAGCAGAAATATTGAAATGGCAGTGAAATTTGCTGATGTTATAAGAAATAAAAATAGCAATGCAGTCAGAATACAGAGATGAATAAGAAAAACAGGGCTACTTTGTATCTTTAATAAAGTCATCCCCCGCATACAGCGCCAGATTTGTTCCAACGAACAATCGCTTTATATTCTTTTTTGCTTTAGATGACACACTCTCTTTCCGTTTTGTGAAACAAATATTCTGCGTGCCGTTTGATTCCCGCTCTAGTTGATATCGCTCTATGCAGAAGACGACTGTAGAGCGATTATTTGCTAGGACCGATCTGGCACTCCATGCAGACGACGACTGTATTCACATACAACTTTTTATAGTTAAATCTTAGGTGCAATAACCGTAGAGTTTTATCCGTTCATCACAATGTCTTCTTCATTCAAAGCTACACGCTGTGACGTAAGCGAACCTGGCATAAATTCTACAAAATACTTGAAGCAACTACCTTGGAAAAATAAACAATTACTTACATATCCTTTCTGTAGTCTATATTGTGCCGCACCGCATGTATTAGTTGTTAAATTAAAACTCCTCCCATTTGAGTAACTTTTTGTGTGTTACTCTATCACATATAAAAAGAAAATGGTTTATAGGAAAACAAAACAGTGAGAATAATACTACTGGATTAAGACCATTATAATTAAGAATACAACGCAATGAGAATGACTGTAATGAAAGAATATAATGATAAATAAGAATGAGATACAATGAGAGTAACAGAGCTGCAGGAATATAATGATGATCGCGAACACAATGCAATGGAATAACAGTACTGAAAGATTATAGCGGTGAATAAATAAATAAAAGTAAAGGTGTCACGGGATATTTCCACTGATCATATGACAAAATTTTATAGTAAAATATTAGGAACTTTAACCGTAGAATTTGAGGTTGAAAGTAACATCTGTTGTGAAACTTACAGCTGGGCAAAATTTGATAAAATACGGAAGTACCTGTTTTAATAAAGAAAATTAAATGGCGTATCATTGCCTTAAAATATATTTAACCTCATAACGTCGAATAATTCTGAATAATAACTCTTCACTGTCGATCATATTTTTTAGTGTCGCCCTGAACTAATACGCATATATAGTAAGTGATTCAAATATTAAGCGCATGAATAAAACAAAATTTAGCGCAAGAGTTAAATTACACACTTGTTTTATTTTCATCATTCACACTAATTCCTAAGGTAATTGCCTAAGTAATTCACTAGGTAATTCACTTGGTAATTCACTAGGCAATTCATTAGGCAATTCAATAGGTAAAAATGAAAATGAAGAAAAGAATGTGAAAGGCTCGAAGGTTAAAGGTACAGAAACAAAGCTTCAACATAAGCGCAGTTAAACACAAAAGAGCGAAGTAAAAATGTACTCGTGCATGAATGAATTATCGACTTCACTAAAACTGCTCTCAGTATGAAGGGTGGAGCTATATTGAGAATGATTTCAGCACTCTTTGTTCAACAGAAAATTATCATGTGATAAGAGCCCAGCTTAGCGAGCATATCTGTCCCAGTGTCGACTGAAGTGATGCAGAAAAAGATGTAAGATATACGTCAATGTGGAACTTAGCGTGATCAGAGCCCGGATTTCTTTCGTGCCAAAAGTGGTGGCGTTAAGTCTCGTTAAATTTCGTGGTCACGATGCGGAACTGAAACTATTACCGTTAACGCGCTCTATTAGGCGTTGTTCTGACTTGTTCATGGGAATTTATGTTATGTAATAAAAAGAAAATTACAGCGTCGCAATGATGATATAGTTCGTAGATTCACGAGTCATGAGCAAAAATGTGAGCTAAAGTGAATAGTAGCTTGCGCTTGCGTAGTACGAAACTGTTGCTCGTGATCAATGGTCGAATGAAATTTGTACAGCCTGTAAAAAAAGAAACCCATTTCCTCCTGTGAATAAAAATCCCAGTTTCTTAGAGCGCGCTCATCGTTGCTAAAAGCTCGGAGTGAATTAACTTAGCATTGATGAAGTAATTTGACCTTTTCACTGAGCAATTATTTGCGACACCGACGTACGTATGTTACTATCAGACAAATTTGAGCAGCGCCAGGTAACACATGAAAATATATCGACAGCAAAGCCATGTGCACCTCGTACACGCTCATAAAGTAAGTTCTGAACACCAATGATGCACAAAGCACTCATGAGAACATAAATGTGGGAGCTCCAAACATAGGGCACAACGACACGAATTGTATAACAGAGCCTGCAATTCGCTGGAGCACCTTAGCACACTGAAGAAGAAGTGAATTTTTTTTAAGCAATGTAGAGTTATGCCTCGCAGTGGGACGTCTGATGGAAGCTCCTGGTCCCATTGTGAGTATTGGAAGGCCTTCAGGATTTCTGAGAACGTTGGTCATTCCGTGGGGTTTCGTAAGAGCGCTTCCTTGTTTGCCCCGTAGAATGTTTGGTAATAATTTGACTAACTCGTGTTTGGCGGGATTACACCATATTTTACATTCAGGTACATAGGAGCCTAAATTTTACAAATTGCGAGCTTGATCTGCAGGTCGTCGCTGGATATTCTTAACTTAATTTCCACGTGAAAATTAAATTTTATTGTGAAATACATGGACAGTCTACCAGCTGAGCAGCTTGATTCCCCTCCTCCATTAAAGGATTTCGTTATAAATTATTTTATTTTCTTTCAAGGTTGATCGGTTCGCATCTAATTGCACTTGCATGAAACAGAACAGGAAATGTGTCAAACTGTTTCCTAAAATCGCGACTATTGAAATTACTTTTAGTGAAACAGCCCTTTTGATTTGATGTACCCGATGGGAATCGACAACGTATAAAGGAACGAATTTCTCGCATTCAGTTTACTCTGATGAAGACTACGTGCAAAAGAATGAGTTGGAAAATTTTATCAATGAATACGTAGTAGTTTCTACGCAGATACGTACGTAGCTTGATATATCTTTCCTGTCACGAAAATACTGAAAAATAATGCCAACCTAGGAATAGCAAACTACTTATGAAGGAATTGAGCAACTTAAAACTAAGCAGTCACAGACCAAGTTTAACACTCATCTCTTCATAATGATTAATTTGTAATTGAGGTACAAATATTATCGATAATATACAGTAGATGAAAATTTCACACAGAATAAACTTCGGTGCTTTGCGATGAAAGGGAAGATAACATGTTTATTTTTATCATTTCTATTTACGGATTATTTTAGGTATCGCTGACGTATTAGAAAATAAAATCCGATGGGTTATGCACTATACCTAAAAAAGAAGAAAGATTTTACGCCGACTCATGAAAATTTCCAGTTGCATTTTAACAGAAAATATTATCTCAAGTTATCTCGGCAAAATTACTGAATAATTTTGCATTTCCACTCGGGATCGAAATTCACTCGCGAGGTTCACATTTCAGCGTAACGCTGGCACGACATCGATGGGAGCAAAGCCTCTAAGGTGCTCTGAAGCCTGTCGTCCCGAACTAGTCGCAGAAAGGCTGTCGTAAACTAGTCACAGAAAACCTGAACTGGTCACGGAAACCTGTCATAAATTGGTCACAGAAAACCTGTAACAAACTGGTCACAGAAAACCTGTCACAAACTAGTCACAGAAAACCTGTCACAAATTAGTCACAGAAAACCTGTTACAAACTGGTCACTTAAAACCTGTCACAAACCGGTCACAAAAAGAACAAACTTCCTCCGCCCTACACCTACTGCACACCTGAAGTCGTCACGCCCTACACCTGCTGCACAAATGAAGTCGTCACAAAGCGCGACGTTGTCGCTCTGACGTGCGTTTCATCCAATTTAGAATCAAATCATGCTGATGTGCATTATATATCAATTTTTGTGAGGTTTTACCTTCCATGTCAATTTCAACTCTGATAACGAGTGACTTATGAAGACGTATGATGTGCATCAAGATACTTTAAATTACTCTTACTACTACGAAAAGGTGTGTGGAATTCATCTATGATGATGCACGCTTGAGCTAAATATTGCAGGTTGTGTGAGGTTTTACTTTCCACGTCAAATATAATTTCAATAGCAAATGATGAATGAAAACGTATGATGTGTATTAAGGTGCTTTAACTTAGATTGGCATCAACTTAGATGGGCATCAAGACGTATGAAGTTCATCTATGTTGATGCACATTAAATTAAATGTTGCAGGTTATTTGAGGCTTAACCTTTTACATCCTTTTCATTTTAGATATGATGTATGTGATAAGTTACGACGTACTGCTTATCATCCGTTGTACCTAACACATTTTTGAGCTATTCTGCTCTGGTCGTCTGCGTATGAGGTAACAAATTAAGAACTATTACCTGAAAATGTCAGTCTATTTTAAACGTAAGTTTCTGACGAGATATGACAGCATGTGCTACTAATAACACTTGATGCCGGATTACCTGTCATACTTGTGCGTCATGTTTGTTGTACCTGCGCATTATGGCTGCTGTACTTGGACATTATATTTTTTGTGCCTGAGCTTTGCGTTTGTTGTACCTATGCGTCATGTTTGCTATACCTATGCATCGTGCTTATCGCACCAGTGCATCATATTTGTAATACTTGTGAGTCATATTTGTCGTGCCTCTACGTCATATTTGTCGTGCTTGTGCGTCATATTTGTCGTGCCTGTGCGTCATATTTGTCGTGCCTGTGCCTCATATTTGTCGTGCTTGTGCGTCATATATGTCGTGCCTGTGCGTCATATATGTCGTGCCTATGCGTCATATATGTCGTGCCTATGCGCCAGGTTTTGACACAAAGTGCTCGAGTGCGGCAACTTCACAGAACGGACTACGTGCGCTCGTTAGTTCTGTCCCAAAATAATTACAGTCTCTCACGATGGACGTTCAACTTATGGTCATTGCACGACACCCCAAGCATGTGATGATCTACCGACCGCAAAAGTTTCTTATTCATATCTAAAACATCGGCCGACGCTAAAACACACGCGATTATTCACCGTAGAAGTATACGGTTGCAGAGCACCCAAAGTGAGTGTCTGTCAATATTTTGCGACACTTCAACGACTCGCATGAGCGAGTGTGTCACCCAAGAATGAGAGAAGCGCCAGCGTGTAGCTTTTTAAAGGTTTAGCGAGAAGGAGTGCTTATCGCGGCTACGCACGATTATTGCTCGTTGGTGTAACATTTTTATGGCCTTTCCACAGCCATTAAAACCATCATTATGGCTTCATTTTCCTCGTTTTGTCCGCGATTTTTCCCCGACGGAGAAACCTGAGGTAGAAGTTTTTTAAATTGTATCTGCTGAAGCTTCGTTATTCTTCCCCACTCACAAACAAGGCATCAATATTAATTCCATAAAAGAGGTTGTGGACCATGATTTTCAAGTATCATACAAAGACCACTTCTAACTCCTGGAAAAAGTAAGTATTTACAATAGATAGCAAAATGCTACGTCTCAATCAAGCCAACTTCCACTAAAATGACCTTTAGATTCGATAGCCAATTAGCAATTGAGTCCAAAACTTCTAAAGTGTGAAATAATTACATTTTCACTCAAAAGCAAACGACAGCTCAATAAATGAAGCGCTCAAATGCGATCGTCTTCAACTGTATTATAGTCAGCCGTGACCTAAGCAAGATTTGACGCGTATGTTCGAACGCACAGAAAACCATTGCACGGCTGAGATATGGCGTGAGTCATGCGAGGTTCACGCAATAACCTGAAAGTATAAACCATTAGAATTAGGAGCTCCAGCTGATCCTCTATCAATTGCAGCCGCAATAAAATGGCCATAACCATAAATCAAAAAGCGGAGGCGCTTGCCGAGAACGCGCGTGGCGTGTTTGAGTTCAGTGCCGGCTTAACGACTCATAATGAGGCCCATTAGATGCCTCAGCGCCTCTCTGAACGTCTCGTAATCGAAGCAGGCCAGGCCACCAGCGTCAGCATTCAAATGTAGGATCAGCAGAAGGTGATGGACAAGATTTCCCTGCCGTGTTTGCACTGCCTAATCGAGAATTGGGTGCGTCGACGAAAAGGGAGGATGGTTTCTCGCACGGTTCCACCTCAAACGTGAATGGCCCATGCTTGTTGAAATTTTTATGGATATATTGTAAAAATGATCATGATTGAGCCATACGGGCTACCTGGTCTTTTGTAATTTATGATGTGAAAAGGCGCCCTGTTGGCATTTTAACCGCGATGTCGTACGCTTTGTTACGATAGGTGAATAACAATAATATGATGAGACAACGTTCACTCCCGATCGCATTTTGGAAAGAATGATGATCCGTTGAACTGTGCTCTTGTCCAGCCCTCATCCTGGAAGAGGCAACGACGATCGACCTGTTTGCCTCTCTGTTTTCACTGGGCTTAATAAGAAGTGATGGACCTGCAACACCACCCATAACCAACAGCCAAGCCAGATGACGGAAGACCTGGAAATCCAGATGACTTCCATTGATGATCCTTGTTTGCTCAGCTCATTTAAGTCGAGTCGAGTGATCACCTTAGACCGTCCTTGTTTATTCTTTCCGAAAAAGCCTCTTGACGTCGCTCATCTCAGCACAGAACTCGTTTTAGGCACAAGAACGTACTTTCCGAGGCCCTGACTAAGTCAACGTAGCTGAACTCTTCTCTTGAGTAGGAAGGCAAACATCAACGATCGATGAGGTGCTCATCGACTCAAAAAACAGCCTTTACACAATGGAAAGTTAATAATTCATTCTGACTGCTGAATGCTCTTGAGATTTGGACAAAAAAAATTACGAGAAATGAACTGTTTCAAATGCATAAATCGTACGGTATGGAAAGGAGGACGTAAAAATCTTCAGTAAATTCTCACGCGTCGTGACAAGGTTAAAAAATTTGTTTTTCGTGCTCTCCCAATGGGTTTTGTTATGCTTTTCAGATATTGTGCTTCTCATATGTTATGCTCCTCAGATATTATGCTTCTTCATTTTTTTCTAGCTTGCATTTTTGAACAGGTCAGATGTCTAGCTGATTACTTTAGATATCTAATTTACGGCACCATCTTCTTAGTTCAGTTCATAAACTGGTAAATTTAGTACAACGGACGGCTTTGAGAGGCGCTCAAGGTTTTGTCCTCGAAGTGTAACCTCTAAATTTCCGCTGAGTAACTGAGTGTGCCTTTTGGGGAGGGAAGCTTTCACCTCTCATTCTCTGCAACTTCTTGTCCTGTGAGTAATAACATAAAGTCAACTTTTATAGGATAAAGTTTCTTTTCTCTAATGAATACATCAGAAATTGTTACGTAATAAACATCTAGTAGAAAGTAGAGCACCCATGTATGTACGTGCATGTCTAGGAACGGTTTGCTTCATAGAGCTTCAAGCGAGGAATTCTGATTACCGCCAATGGTTCCAGCCCTCGAATCGGCTAACGCAATCAGTTCAAGCGTGTTCCAGATTGGTCCAATCGATAAATGAATAGAGGCGATTTGATGCTTGTAGATAATGATGGATATGATAACTCCATTGAATGATAATAGTGAGTTATTTAATGCTGATAATGATTTCACTCTGACAATTTTGAGTTAATTACCCAGCAGAATTTTGAAACTGCAGCGTCGACAGATGTTGGCCAAAATCTCTAACTATTTACTCACGATGACGTTTAATCATAAATTTATGTAAGATTCTTATAAATCAAGTCGACTTTTAAGGAGGTTATAGCAAGCCAATCAAAGGAGGAATGCTCTCGCTGCATAAATTACATCAGTATCTCAATAATACTACCAGAAATAAACATCACCTTCCTACAACTGTGCTCAATATTTGTTTCATCATTTTACTGATTCTGAAAACCCAACAAACAGACCACCCACACGTACAACAAAAACGTACACCATTAACAAGCAATCATTTCCACAATTTTCTCAAGAACAGAAAGACGAATGTAAGTCATCCATGCACAGGTTGCGCATGCTCTTGCACTAGAGAATCTAAGTCGCTCTTGCACAGGTTCTTGCACAGGAGAATGTACGCGTCGTTCTTACACGCGTTCCTAAGTTAAGTTGCACGTATTCTTGCACATGAGAATGAAAATCATTCTTGCGTAACTTACAGAAGTTCTTGTACAGGAGGACGTAAGTCGTTCTTGCACAGGAGAATGTATGCGTCGTTCTTACACGCGTTCCTAAGGTAAGTTGCACAGATTCTTACACATGAGAATGAAAGTCTTTCTTGCACAGTTTACAGAAGTTTTTGTACAGGAATACGTAAGTCGTTTTTGTACACGCGGACTCCCCGCTGAGGCAGCCCAGCCCCACGCAGGCGTTGCGGTGGCGCAAATGACCGTCATTTGCGAGGCGCATCCGCCGCATGTGCGAGGCGATCCCCTTGATCACCAAAGCCATCGAGTTTAAGGATCTGAGCTCCGAGTGCAGCCAAGAAAGGGCTTGGCTCATGACGTGGTAGCGTGGGTGGCGACTTCTGTAACACTTCAGTCCATGTCTCGAGCTTCTTCGTGTAATTGTGTTAATTACTCCAGCAATGGGTTTCGTTCTCGATGACCTTACCATCGAGTTACATTGGGGGGTTGTGTTAATTAGTTCATCACATGTTCAACTACTGGAATACCTTAATATATGCCTCGAATTACGCTATATAGATGATTGTGTTAATTACTCAAGCATGCGGTAAAGCTCTGGAAGACCTTACCATCGAGTCACATTGGGTGGTCGTGTGAATTACTGGTAAACAATTATTCAACACGTGATTAGCTTCTGGAAAGCCATGTTAGGGTGGTATTTAAACGGTAGGCTTCAATGAATGTGGTCCCTTGCTATGTGTACGCAGGAGGTGTTCAAGATCGGGTTGTGCTTATGACTCCGATGTTGGGACACGACGGACTCGAAGGACGTTCGAATCCCACAAAAATCCTAACCTCGTTTCCTGAACCTTCTTAGTTAGAATTCGTGGCCATAAATTGAATTTGATCTTTATACTTCAACTTGCTGAAAACAGAAATCGCAGAGATGAAAATCCCAGAAATACTTTTTCCTTCAAGTCCGTGATTCTTATACCATAACGATACTCTTAACTGTCCGGTTTAAGCAATAGCTAAACTAACGCCAAAAAAATAAAACTATGCATAAAATTTACGCGACGAGAAGTTCAATTCGAAATCTGAACTCATTAAATTTCATAAATCCGTCCTTCTGTATCTGAAATGCGCACAACATGTGTAAGATGTGACATTCAACTACTCGGTCTCGTATAGAAGAATTCAAGCTGCTCTCACACATAAAATTGGAGATATCAACTCCGGTTATTTTTCTCGAGTCCAGTCCTATGAACTGCAACGTAACAATACACCATCAAATGCAATAAATTACTCAAATCATTATTAGTTCACCCACCCTGGGTTCGACCACTGGAATCTCTGCCGCGCGTAGGGAGACGCTTCATGACGAGCCACTTGCATGGCTGTGATTGGTGCAGCCGCAGTTCCACTCACAGGACACGGCAGCACTCTTTGCGTGCGAAGAACAGGGTGGTCTAAGGAGCAGTTCAGGTGATTTAAAGAAGCGCAGCCCTTTCTTTTAGTGGTGCTTATACCAGGAGTAATGGTCGAAGCAGGTCCAAAGCAAATTATGTTGACTGGGGAAGAGGAATTGGTCGTTCGGGTAGCTCAGTGACTTCATAAAATTCGTTAAATTAGGGTGTTTTCGATGCGGAAATGAGCAAAGCAAACTTCAGCAAGTTCGGGGTGAGTTTAGTTGAGAATTGGTGTAGAGTTGACAGCATTGCGCATCATGTACTGTACCATTGTGCTCGCATTGCCGAGGGATTTCTCTACTGAAGCTTGAAAATTAATTACCAGCTATTCCTTTTGTGAGTGGAGAAGCCCTGGAAATGTGAAATAATAAGTTTCTGGAGATTTAAATTAGGATGAGGCTTGATAAATTAGCAGGGAGTTTTGTTGTGCTTATTGCTACAGTTCCTCTGTCTGTGAGGCATGATATGCTGTTCGTCACATCTGTCTCCTACAACACACCACATTCGCTTAAATTTAACAGAGATGATCTATGAGAGCGTAGCGGTAAAAATAAAAATTAAAGACATGGAATTGAGCCACGTAATTTTCGAGAGAAACAGAAGCGCCAATTATTTCATCATTTTTCGTGCAGTGTATATTCAATACATGAAACCTCTATTAAAAAATTCTTTATTCAATCCTCGCATAGCAATAATAAGTATATTATAATTCTATCCAAGTGGTTCCGTCATTGGTATACATACGGGACGTCACTGTGTCAGATAACTCGTGAATACTCGGAGAAAATTGAGCTTCACCATTAACTTCACCGGAAGCAAGCGTTCGGTTTAAGCCGGAATGAATCATTGAATTCGTTGAGGTATTTTTCTATCGCGAGCATGAGTGAACGATATTACTGAGAGTGGCTGAAATTAACTGACGTTACTTAGTTTGACTGTGTGAAGGGCTACTTGGATTGACTGTGTGAAGTGCTACTTGGATTGACTGTGTGAAGTGCTACTTGGATTGACCGTGTGAAGTGCTACTTGGATTGACCGTGTGAAGTGCTACTTGGATTGACCGTGTGAAGTGCTACTTGGATTGACCGTGTGAAGTGCTACTTGGATTGACCGTGTGAAGTGCTACTTGGATTGACCGTGTGAAGTGCTACTTGGATTGACTGTGTGAAGTACGACTGCAATTGACTCTATGAAGGGCTACGTTGATTGGCTGTGTGCCGTGCTACTTCACACAGTCAATAATTATGTTGTGCTAAGTCAATCTAAGTGCTACTTCGATTGACTGTGAGAAGTGTCACCGCGGCACAGCATGTTGATAACCTGCTCTGCTTTGTTCATGTTAAACTGCTATGGAAAACTGCGAAAAATGATCTTTGAATCATAATCAAAATTCAAATTCATTTAACCTTTATTTTGAATTCGTATCGCTGAAGCCAATTCTCGCTCCCAGTATGATATCATTTGCCATTTGCAGTTGCAACCCTTATTCTATCATCATTCAGCCTAAAGTTAATTAGAAATATCAAAACCTGAATTATCAGCGTTGGGAACAACTGATATTCTATTATCATTTAGCTCAGAGTTAATTGGAAATATCAGCACTTGACACTTCAGATCTAGCAGGTAACAAACGTTATCTATCATCATTCAGCTCACTATTGATTAGAAATATCGATACCTGACACTTCAGAGCGAGTAACAAACATCATTCCATCACCATTCAGCGCACCGTTAATTAGAAATATCAGGACGCAGCACATCAGCTCAAGGATTGCGCCTGACCCGTTTAATCGTGAATGGAATGCCGCTGTGCCTGGCGGAAGAGCAGATCGGTTTCATCGTTGGAGCTCACAACCAAATTCTGAAGGCGTCGCGTGAGCTCGATTTCCCGTGCAAAACGAAGGCGCGTAGCGAGCCCCGCATTTCATGTAAATGGATTCCTGGAACTCGGTTTTCAATCCCTGTGAGGTAAGCTTGTGTTTCAGTGCGTCATTTTAATCGCTTTCGTGTAGCGCATTGATAACGAGTAGGCATTCTGTGTTACTCGGTACTGATGATCGGTATTTTTCTGGGTCATCAAATTAACGGATGCGAATTTAAAAACTTTGTGCGTTTATTTTCACGACATCATTTTTTTGCCAAGTGCTACATCTGGCTACCTTTCCAATGTAGTAATCGAATTATAACGAAAATTTAAACATAAACGCATGTACGTAGGGCAAGCCGAGGCAGACAGTTACCCAGGGCATGTTGTGACAGAGCACCGTTTCATTTTCCGTTAATATTTTTGAGTCGGCGTGCACAACAAACTACTTTCGCTTGTGTGCGAACTACTTTCGAGCGCTGAGATGCAAAAAGAAGGACCAAAATCTCTAACGGAAAGCAAAACGATCCATTGTCACAATATGCTCCGAATCATTTTTTGCCCCGGCTTTACCCTATGCATCAGTGCATGTACGTGTGCCCTGTAGAAGTGCATCAGTGCATATACGTGTGCCCTGTAGAAGTACTCTGCATGTAACCGCTTCCACCTCTGGAGACCCGTAGAAAATTTCCGACGTACTAAAGCAAAGGTATGTTATGTACGATAATTTTTCAGGTACTACAAGCTGAAGTCCTAACTTGAACTGAGCAACGGAACGGAAGGCTGCGCAGTGGCAATGCATTCTCCTCCGTGAACTGTCTCTGAACTGCGACTACGCGTACTGTGAAAATTTCGTAATAAATCATTTCGTATTATTGAGATTTCGTCCGATATTTCGTGGTATTGAAAATTTCCTGCAAAAATATTGTACGATACAAATTTTGTTATGTACCATTTCTAATAATAAGCAATTACAATTTTTTCGTGACGACAAATTTTGCACTCGACCTTGGATTTGAAATTTAAAGGTGCTTTCAAGTACTTATGCCTACTAGCACCAGTATCAAAACAATTTATTACATAGAAGGCACCGAGAGCTCTCGACATGTGACTCCTGCACAGTCAGTAATGAAGTCCAATTTGCGTTAAGTAATTATGCATCAGTGCGACACAATTAACAATGCTATCTTAAGACACGGCAATTATTCGAGGTTAATTGAACTTAAACTTCATAAGTGAGTAATACTGACATTGAATAATTGTTTAAACGATGATACCTTTCAGTGTAAAGTGCTGTCGGATGCATTTTTCTATCGACTTTGTACTTCACATCGCAGGGCGAGTGCATGTCTAGAGCACTTCTTCATTTTCAGAAATCCGATGCAATCTTAAATAGCATGAAAGAGTTAGACTCATGTAGGCGTTGTATGAAGCTGAAAGTAAGGAAATTGTTTCGCTCTACAATAATGGAAAATAAACAAATATCTTACACTGCGGGTCATGCACAATTCTAAGCGATTTTACACCAATATTCAAAACGTACGTGAACAAATGATTTACCTACTATGCAGCAAATTTTTTTCAACTAAAACTCAGTTACAGAGGAAGCAAGCAAAGAAACTAATTACTTGAATGCTACATTTTTTTTCGTATGACACAAGTATCAGCATCGCTGCTATAAAATTTGAATCGACTAGTCCCTTAGTGCGCCATTAGAACAGATTCGAATGAAGCATTGTACGACGAGTAATTTCTGTAAGTCTAGAAATTTCGGTGCTTACGTATTATCGGGAGGACCTTTAAAAAAAACGGAATTANAATCAAAAGTCCTCCCGATAATACGTAAGGACCGAAATTTCATTATCAACCTTGAGCTTGGACAACCTCAGCGAAAATTTAAGTCATAATCGCTGTTTGAAATTTCAAATTTAAAATGTCAAAACAATTCCTATTGCAGCGTATCTCTTACCTCGTATGAATGCAAGCATTGTAATATAATAATTTCAATTCTTTTTCTCTTATTCCAATACGCTGCGCATTTGTTCAAAATGCGTCAGAATTTTTACCTGGGCGAAGAAAAAGAAACCAAAGAAACAGAATCCGAACAGCGTCGTGTTCTGTACGCGTTGCCCTTCCGAGTCGTTTTGGAGAATTTGTGCGTCTGTTGGTGTGTTTCTGCACGCCTAGATTTGGGACAAGTTCATTAGAAGTTTTGCCTCGACTGGACAGAGGTGAGCAGAGTGAATTAATTAGCATTCAGTATTTCTTCTTCGCTGGTTCAGTTTCATTCCTCCTTTGATCTCAGTGCTTACTTGTGAATCTATTCGGCCAGGAAAAGTTGGAACCCAGACCATTTTATTTTCATAACCAGGTGTGAGGTGAATTCCAGCAAAATTTTTCGTTCTCCGAAAAACAAAGATTATTCGACAGTCCTGTTACGAGGTCAGATTGATATGGTTTTTGTGTCCTGGCATTTATGTGTTATTTCTTTACTTACTTGATCTCTAAACGACAAAAGATGTTCATTATTCCTAAGAAACTTTGCGTTTACATTGTTCTTGTAATATTGCTAGCATAATATTGAAGAATTATGTGAAGTTCAAACACTTCGTTGTCCCGAACACGAAAATGAAGGTCCACGAATAAGAATGTTATTCATTTTATCTGTCCCCAAAAAATCGGGAAATAGTGGGTTAACCGACCAAACAAAACAAAATTGATACTTTGTTGTACATTGCTACTCCTGAACAGTATCGCATCCTTGTCGTAAACAAAGCTCATCTTCAAAGTAAACGACATGCCATGAGAAAAGTTTCTTAATGCTTTCAAATTTGTTGCTGAGACGCGCTTGTGTGCAAATTAAGGTATTTTTAGAGAAGCAAAGCTTAGTTCCTTCTAGTGTGAGTTAAAAACGGACTTCAATACATCTGAGGTTTGGTGATTGAAAATTTGTTACGCCTGCTGTGCCATTCCTGAAGATTTCAAATGAGATCACTCAGGAGCGTAGGATAGGCAAAAGGGTTAGGTTAGTTATGTTTGTCTATCGAATGTCATAGGGACTAACGACCTGAAGGGCTAGTCTTGGGTTGTTTCGGGTATAGTTCCTTCGTGATTTTTTTCTATCGTACCCTCCTATCTTCTTCCAATTTTCTCACGTTCTTAGCTGTCTTTTCTTTGTTTTTTCCACTTATTTAGTCCCTCAGGGGGCATAGGATAGGCCATAGGCAATAGAGGT
>VOMN01000447.1:0-18099 GCA_014899125.1 Orchestia grillus
GGAGGAAGGGGGAGAGGAGGTGAGAAGTGGAGGAAGGAGAGGAGGTGAGAGGTGGAGGAAGAAAGGAAGGTAGTGACGCTTCATCAGGGAATGTCGAGTTGCACGGCACCGAACAACGTCACCTACGCGGCAATACCAAACGCTCTCATTATTGATACAGCGTCAATATAGATATATTAACAAAGCACTGCAATACCTGAATTATGACAGTATTTTTTATTATTATCAATCTGATAATTATAATATTAATAAACAAATGTTACAAATATTGTTTATCGTCATGATTAGATGTAGCAAGAATATCGGGAGAGACGCCTTCCGCATGTGGTGCTGTGCGAGAATGTAATTGCAGGTTGCAAATTAACTTTTGTTTAGCTTCTGCTTGGTAGTTGAAAGTCCTCACCAGTTCTGACAACTTAAGTAGACAACATGAGAATCGCTGGAGACACTCGAAACTGAAAAAAAGTAATGAATCAGCAAAAACCAGCAATGCCCTGCACTCCCCTGCACTTCGCTGCGCTGCATGAGCGTACATATCTCCGGCGCGTAAGACACGGGCGAGAATTGGACAAGCTTAGTTATAAAAGGAGAACATTGGCTGCATGGCACAGGAACGCGGCACCCTCAATCATACGTCGGCTCCGACTTTTGCATGTCAGATGTTCCAAGAAATCACGACTGCAAATGACATTATTATTATCATCATTATTAAAAACATCAAGCCCAGGAGTCAGGAGACAGGCGGACCCACCGACGCACAAAGTGACCAGAAGACGCCCGACCGCTGCTAAGGAACACTTCTCAAAACACTCACTGCTGACTTGTACGCCTACACACACTCGCTGCCAAACACAGATTCGGGCAATGCCGAAACAAATCTGGCCATAAATCAACGGCTCAACTGTACAGGTTAGCACCGAACAGGCTCCAATGCAAAAGGGTGAGCCACAGCCGCAGCCCGCGTGCTTCACATGAAGATCTTCGGTGAAGGAATAGAAGAATGCAACCAATGTCTACAATAGCTGAACACGGCTTATAAAACATACTAAGGCTAGCAATATTTCGTGAGTGGGACAGGCTCACCAAAACGCCCCGACCACACAGACGACAGACCGAGTTAACAAGACGATCTGACAAACCAAGGTTTGGATTGTTTCATACTCCAGGCTGTGCACCCAGCACCAGCCCGCTCAAAGTCCCTGTTCAAGGACGGAGCCGTAGTACTGTGCTGACTAGGCGAGGTAACAACAGCTACCAAAGTTAAGTCACCGACAAAGTTGATCAGGGAATTCTTTCATGGAGACAGCGTCCTTCTGGGGTACAAAATAAAGAGTAGCGGTCCAAGAACGCTTCACTGAGGAACACCAGAAACAACCCTTGCAGATTCACTCGAACAACCATCAATAGGAACACGTAGTGTGCGATCAGAAACCAAGTAACGAATGATTGTTAAGATCCTACCACAAACGCCTAACGACACCAATTTAAATAAAACGCCCGCATGGTTGACCCTATCAAACGCTGATCTCAAATCCAGCTGGACAAGGCGCGCCTCAGAACACTGAGGTAACGCCGACTACTGAAGGTGCGATACAGACAACAGAGCGTCACAGCAGCCTAACTCCTTTCTGTACGCAAATCGACCACGCGGTAGCAGTCCCACCATCTCAATAAAGTTCCTCAGTTTACAGGCCACCAATTCCTCAAACGCCTTTGGCAGAATAGGCGTCACGCTAATCGGTCAGGAATTCGTCACACCTAGCGAAGCTGGACTCGAGGAATCGCCGAATTATTCCGAATTAGCCAACCACAAGGAAAACTACCCTCTCGTATCAGGCGCCTGAAAAAACGCTAAAATTAGGGGCCAGAATACAAAAAAAGTTTCTTTAAAATAAGGGAAAATACCCACAGGGTCCACACTGGCACACAATTCGAGATTCTTTAACAGTGCCTTCACAGTACAGGACTTGAATGCTAACGAAGTCAACCGGGGTCTAGAACGGCCCCCACTCGGCAACGCCCAAATATCACGACTCTGTTTGCTATCATAATGAAATGATAGCAGTTCTACCATCAACTTGAGATCCATAGCAAGACCAGCGACGAGACAGGGAAGAATGAGTCGCATGAGCTAAGGCTGGCTGTGCATGCTGTGGTGAGGCTTGGCGAGTCGTAAGCAATTGCAGAATGAGTCACATATGCAATTATCAGGTGAGTCAGATAGGCAACAACCAAATGTGTCAATATGCATTAATCAAATGAGAGTGAGACTTGCAATAGTGAAAAGAGTTTGATATGCAGGTATACAATAATCAAATGAGTCTAATATGCAATAATGAAACGAGTCAGAGGCGCAATAAAAGATTGAGTCCGATGCGCAATAATCAAATGATTCAGAGGTGTAATAACGAAACGATTTGTACTATGGAAGTACACAAGAGGCAGTGTGCAGCCATAGCGCCGGCCCACACGACTGGTGTGCTGGACCTCAACCTCGGTGGTGACTGGAGAGGCGAGTAATGCACGAGGCCCCCCAGACCGTTTCAAGTTGCAGCCTGTGCTGAGATTTTGTGCAAGATAGTATTTTCTTAACTATTAACTCAAAAATGCATCATCAGTCAGCAACGAATTTTGGAACTGTCATACAAGATTTTGCCATGTAAGACTTTAACATCGATCATTCCAATATCAAGGAATACTGTAATTTTGAATCTATTTAATTTAGTTGAACTTTAACCTTACTACAATTTGGCGAACCCACATGGAAAGTCTATAAAATGCAGCATTTTTAAAATTCAAAGCTTTACTAAGGATACTGAAATAAGGTATGAACATTACAAACATTCTTATACCAATATCTTTAAACACAATTTACGGAAAACTTATAACTGATTAATGTACTCTCCACGAACTTCAGAAAAAAAGACAGGAGACGTCTGTCCATGAATTTCGTCAAATTTTTAATTTCATTTACACTAATACCTTTAGCACAAGTTTCAAGTTCACTCCACAGGTGATCATTAGTGAAAAATTAATGTCCCGAGTGATAAACACGTTGTTTTAGCAGTAACCACAGGTTCTCAATAGGGTTAGACCAAAAGAACTCGCTAGCCATTTCATGTCGGCCATCTTCGAAGTCGAGAGCCTTCAAATATTTTACTGTAGCCTTTACAGCATGTGACGGGATATTGTCTTGCATAAAAACAAGCTTCTTTTTGTTGGCAGGAGACCTCCTCTGGAACCACGGAACAACCATCGGCTTCAGGAAGTCGACATTGGCAGCTGTGGTCAGTTTTGCACCTTCACGGATTTTAAAAGGACCCATTAACTCATTGCCAACAATTCCTGTCCATATCATAATGCCTCCTCCTCGTTGTTGGAGACGAAGATGGAGACGAAGACGTTTGGGGCCGTAAGCCCCTTCTGGAATCCAAATTTTGCTCCACCCGTCAGGTCCGTCGAGGGCAGCATGCATCTCGTCAGTAAAGACGGCGAGTTTAAAATTCAATTTCATGCATTTTCTTGCCCATTCAAGTCGAGAATCCTTATGGGTCTGCTTCAGAGGGGGTCTTACCGGGCATAACGTGTCTTGCCGTACTTCTCAGCAGCTGAAATCGAGTCGTTTTTGATACAGGACCTAGTCCAAAGTTCTCCAAGGCATTCTTGCTTGTTGAGTGAGAGTTACCGCGTATATCCCGTTTTACTCTAGACAAATCGCGTCTTGCCAGGATCCTACATTTTCCCTTATTTTTTCTTTTCGCCTTGGTTTCAGGATCGCTGAGATCCTTTTTCAAAGTACGAACATCTCGTCCAAACTAGCAGCTTTACTTCTCACACATTCATCATCAGCTAATTTAAAGCTCTCGCGACGACTCATTTTAACTAAAAATATGCTGGGTACAAAACCGTGGCACCTTCCTCAAACAATGGCATTGCTCTAGTTTGTTTACTACTGCGTAGAACCGACTCAAAAGTTGCATATACGCGCATGTCAAAGTTGCCAGCATTTCCGCCAAATTTTATTATTCAAAACTGAGCAATTTAATTCTTGAAGAAAAAAAGGCTCACGTACAAATGCTAGGCACGGGCTGTAGTTTACAGCTCCCTATCCACATAAAATGAGATCCAAAGACACCGAAAAGAAAGGACCTTTTGGTACGACTACAGAAAAAGAGGAATTAATGCACAAGATGTGCTCCCACACAGGATTATCTGAGCATAGAAACAGTAAGTTAACAATGAAAAAGAAATAAAGGCAAAGAAGAGATAGCGAAGAAGGTGTGAGGATAAAAAGAAACAAAGTAGGCACGAAAGATAGAGGTCCCGAAGGCCTATCTATGGCTAAAATAATCTTTCACTTGAGGCCCCAGGTGAGTAGAGCCTCTTGAGAGCGGTGAAGGAGCTGCGACGGCGCTCACGTCACGAGCCATACAAAACATACATCATACGAAAGCTTTGGAGGCACGAGGAACGTACGAGGAACGTTCGAGGAACTTTGAAAACAAAAAGAACGCTGCGGCTTTTAAAACTAGGTCCGTTTGAAAAAGCACCAGACCTAGGACCAATAGAGTAGAGTAATAAAATATGATGTTTGCTATCATGAAAACATGGCAGGAATATTTGCAGCGTTAAGTGAAGAGCTAACAGGATCCTAAATTCGATAAAAGTGTAGAATGCGCTCATTAATTTTTCCACGTAGAAATTTCTCAATTTCAACAAAAGACACGACTAGTTTAAAGGAAGCTCTTCCAAAGATAACGTAACTCAAAAACGACTAGCGCGCAAACATGAAAGGATAACCATATCCAGTATAAATTGCTTTACTCGTGGCATCCTCCATATGCCCCCACATCTTCCTCTCAGCTCGGAGAATTTCAGCTAGGCCATTTTTTACTAGTCAATGCGGCATTATCACGTGTAGTTTTTGCGTAGTTTCAGCTAAATTTAGTGATACAAAATCTTGACCCTTAAAAAATAACATTAGCCTTTAGTCAGACGCGAAGTTTGGTTTTATAATAGGTTGAGCTAACTGTAGAACCTTGCTTCGCTCGTTAAATACAGTCGAATACAATTAGCGCTCTGGCTACAGCTTCGCAAGTGCATAAATATATCCTATGTAATGAATTGCACGGATTGAAATTTTTAGGGCAACAGTGCGATGACGTCCATCACACTCAGCAGCCTTCAACGAACAAGTCCTGTATCTCTACGGAGAACACAAGATAGAGCCCTTGGAAGCAACGTGAACTACTTCACGTCAAACTCGCTATGTAAACCTTAAAAAATGCGCGTTCAGATTTCGTAGTCCCAGCCTGGGCAGTCAAACGTCTGCTAGTAAAGTTACATACCGTCCTGTTCCAACCAGTATAGACTACCACATCCGGTTTGAGAGGACCGGAATTAAGTAGCGTAGCCTAACACGCCACGGACGACTCGTGCGAGTGCGAAGACTTACCTCATGGAGCAGGAGAGTGAGAGTGACGGCCCTAACCGTCACCCTCTGGTCCGAGAGGAGAAAGGCAAAGATAAGAAAAATAAACAAAACTAATAAAGTTTCATGAACAAAGTAAATGGTATTATGTGTGGTAAAGGAAAACAAACAAGACTCAAGAAGAAAATGAAATTAAATAGCAAAAAATAACTCGGACTGCAGGCGCGTATGTACTATTGAAACAAAAATAAACTTTCAAAGACAGCGTACAATCGTTGGCGTGCGAGAAAATGAGGTCAAGAGCAAGCGACACTCGCGGTCCACAAGAAGGACTCGGGCAGAACCTGATCCGACTGTGTCCATCAAAGGACGAGGTAGACGGGGCGAGGACGCAGGTGACATGGTTGGTACTCACGGTCTGAGGGTTGGCCTTGGGCATGGGGACGGAGGCCTGGGCCTCGTGGTCCCCGGGCTGGACGGAGGTGGCAGCGCTGGGCTGCACGATGTAGGTGCCGCCGCTTAGCGTGGTGCCGGTCGTCACCTCCTGCTGTCGACCCATCACATCACACTATCAGTTCTCACAGACCCAGAAAAATAAATAACACCGGGAGAGACTCAAAAGTACATAGAAGCTATCTAATGTGGACAAAAGAGCATGTAAAAATGAAATGTAAAATGTAACAAATTAGCAGAACTTTCTAAAGTAAAAACTGTACTAATTCCAACATTCAATCTGTTAAATCATTTGTTAGAACAATCACTGAAGTCGGAGACAGCCATACACAACCGGCACCAACGAACTTCAATCACAACAGGAAAATGTTCGTATAAGACTTTTCAAATCACTGTGTTATTTCAAAAAGTGTTAATGTGTGTTACTATGTTAATATCTGTACTACATGCACTCACAAAAACTGACCAGTAGTTCATTATTTTACTCTCAGCACAGGGCAATGTAAAAAATTCCACATGGCACGTTGGAGGAACAACAGTGAAAGCTTGATAAATGACGAGGTCTTGAGAGAGAAAAAGTCCTGTAATGTAGCACAAAAACCAACTCGAAGAGTTAATTAACACATCAAATTGCTCGGCTAAGATTTGGTAATTAAACAGTGTTCAACACTACACCAACAATGCAGTAAGTGTTTTCTGTGCCGAGGAGCTGCTCCCAGAGGAGTGGGCCCCTACCGCTGCCTCATCGGGCAAAGGTGCGTTTCTTGAAGCGCGTGAACTAAAGACAACCCTTGAGCACAGGCAATAAAGCAGCGTTCTCATCTGCTGTGTGTTACTTTTCTGACAAATGCAGCGGTGAAACTTCAGTTTCACGCAAATTTGGAGTAGCCTGTCAAACCTCACCCGTCAGAGGGCATAGGATAGGCACAGGAGTTAGGTTAAATTAGATTTGTCTATCGTATGCTATGGGGACTGGCGATCCCAGGGGCCACTGTTGGGTTACCTCAGCTATAGGGGCTCCATGGTGCAGTGGTGAACGTGATGGCCTCACAGCCGAAAGGACAAGGGTTCGAGCCTCGGCTCAGGTGGGTGGGGCTTTTCACGTGACCACGGAGTACTTCCCTTGGGAAAGGAAGTTTAAACCACACATTCCTCACATCCCCCACCGCACCAGTAGTTGTAAGGCATTTAAAACCCAACGGTAAAGCGTGTTGGAATAATAAAGGTTGCCTATAGATAAGCCTTCGGGACCTATAGCTTTCGTATCCACTTTACTTTCTTCACTTTTCACACCTGCTTCACGATCTCTTCCTTGTCTTTTCTTCCACTTCGTTATTAAGTTAGTGTTTCTATGCGCAGGGGATCCTATGTAGAAACATATCTTGTGCTTAGACTCCCCGTTATCTAGAGCCCACACTAAATGGTCCCTTGTCATTCGGTGTGACAAAGTCTGAGTCACTGCAGCGTTCTATACCATTACACTACCAACACCAAACCTCTTTCCTGGCTACAAATACCCGCCAGCAACGACGGCCGTGCACTTGCTACACATGTGGGACCTGGCCGCTCAGTCGCATGCGATGAGACCCACAACATCCGTGACCGCTTCAGTCTACGTACATTCTGTGGTCACGTAACCGTGAGCACTCGAGTCCAGCTCAACATAAACGAACTCCTGAGACGCGGCGCCATGGAGAGTGGGGAACCCTTGTTTGGTCACACTCAACATCGCACTTTGAAGGCATGTTTCTTGCGGCTTTCTTGTGCCAAACTTGAGCGAAGAGTTATAAAGGTTAGACGCGCAGTATCCGTGATACGCTAATGAGAAGCTACTAAGTAATATCTGAAAAGTGCAAGAATATTACCAAATAAAGAGGCGAGCGCTTAGTTACTGCGGATGAAGCCAGCATTGGCAGAGTGTTTCATGATACGTCAAAGGAAAATCAAAGGAATATGGGATCTACTTTAGTGCGAGTTCTCACGTTTCGAGATGTCTTTGCAGCCAGTGACTTTTTGGCCTCCACGGTACCCACATCGCTACTACATGCAGATTGCAAGTCACGCAAGTGTTTTCTTTTACGCCGTACTTGAGCACAAGTGGAAGGAGTAGCGGTGGTATTGATTGCAGTGCATTAGTGACGCACACTAGGTCGCACAGAAGGAGAAGGGACCATTTATTACGGACTGTAGAAAAAGAGGAAATTACACACAAGGTGTGTTCCCACATAGGATTACCTGCGCATAGAATCAATCAGGTAAGAATAGACAAGAAGAAAAAACGAAGGAGTTATAGCTAAGAAGGTGCAACAATGGTTGAAAATCAAGGTTTTATACAGTACCTCGTGTTCACTTCACATAACATCCCTTTCCTCAAAATTGTCACGTCAACATACAGATACTGGTCAGCTTTCTTACAGCGCACTCAGAACTTGTCAAACTTGGGAAGAAAAGCCAATAACAAATAATGCCAGGTGTGAAAATTTCCACTTAATTTTCTTTTGAAAGTAAATAGCTCTTGGAATTTATTCTCTGCTACTACTCAAAATATGCAATGCATTTCTTGCAAGCACAAAGTAAAAAAACTTTAGAATATAACAGGAAAAAATCTTCCTATAGACAGTTGTGGTATATTTTGCTCAAGGATTTTTTATATTTTTAGTGCACAGTTAGTTTCATACAGCTTACTATGCCAATGTTCAAAATGTCTATGCTGTACTTACGGCAATAAAACCCAAGTCAACTTCTGGCAAGAAGTATCCAAGACGTATTAATTGCACGCGAGTTCTAGTGTTGAGACCAAATGGAAAGATTCCTCACTCGATATCTTTACCCACGACAAACTCTGGAGTGGCCGCAGCGGTCTCAGCGGGCATGACACGGTGTGCTTGCGGTGGTTGACTGCCTGCACACTAGGGAGGTACTCACGGTAGCGAACTGCTGCTGCGGGGTGGCTGTGTAGACGCTGGCCGTGGTGTACATGGTGTCTCCGGAGTACATGGGGTAGTCTCTGCACGCGACATATGGTCGTGTCATCAACTTCCATTCTAGGGATCACACAACACTCGCTATTTGTTTCGACCACAACATTAGTAAATCTACACAAGAAAACAGCTGTACAAGGGACTCACGAGACGCTTTGCTAAACAGAAACTTACTTAAGGGAAAAATTATAAGTATGATGAAAGAAACTAGTGAGAGAAGGCTTCTCCCAACGTTACTCATCATTCAGCTCGATTTCAGATCAATTTGAGAATGGAAGTAGATTATGGAAAAATTAAAAACAGTTGCAGCAGATCCAGTAAATAGTAGAAGTGGTAGTAGAAGTAGTAGAAGTAGGAGTAGTAGTAGAACAGATTGCAGCGCGTCAGTGGCTCGCACTAGGTATGTGCATCGCGCAGAAAGAGAAGGGACCATTTTCTATAGTATAAAACCGTAGAGAATGAGGCATCTATGCACAAAGTACGTTCTTACAGAGGATCCCTGCGCATAGAAACGGCAAGTTCAGAGTGACAAGGAGGTAAAAAAAATAGACAGCAAAGAAAATGCAAAAAGTAAAAGACGTACAGTAAGCACGAAAGAAGTTCCGAAGGCCTATCAATAACTGAGATAACTAATCAGTGCCCGCCTGGGGTCGCCAGCCCCCATAGCATACGAGACAAACCTAACCCTATTACCTATCCTGTGCCCCCTGAAGACACCCTGAGCACTGGCAAAAAGGCAGGCCTACACCCTGGCTCGCTCGTCCCCGAGTCTACAGCACAGTGGCACTGAGCACACAAACTCGGCCAGCCGAGGAATGACGCACCTCAGAGTGATCAGCCTCCGCTTAATGCAGGTTATTGACTTTATGCTATGTGCACTGTGAGACGATGAAAAAATTTCACGATTTCAATAATTCTACATGAAACATAGGAGTATCAGCTAACCTCAACTATAATGCGCAGCAATTATTCAATTTCAGGAATTGATACAGAAAAGACCGCCAGGAACCAAAGAACTGACTACAAAGCTCTCCACAACCGTCATCGCCCTGACTGCGCTTCAAGACCTTTCGTTTCAGAGAGACAAGGACACATTTCAGCATATCGCTAAGTCCCCAAGAAATGCAAATATAATCGGCAGATGCTCGTCATGGGCAAATTCATTAGAACGAGTAATGTTATGATTTGGTTACACATAAAAATTACTGGGTAAATAATTAAGTTCGGTTTATTTTATCACAGTTAAAGTACTTAAATTTGATTATAGGTAGAATAATTCAACACAAGCTTCAAGAGTTTTAAGGATCCAATAAAAGAAGTCCGAAGAGAAGCAAGGAGAGGATGCAACACCAGCAGAAGGCATGCAGGAGAAGAACAAGGCAGCAACATAGATTGGAGCTCAGCAGGGAAGTCCTCTAGCACCTCAGGCACAGCTACCATGAAGTGAAACTGAAAAATTGGCATAACTAACACCGTTTACAAGGAGCTGCTCCAGTAAACCTTGAAGGCAACAGCGCGTGCCAAAAACGCTGCAGTGGGTAAGTTGAATCAACAGTCCTCATTCTACCGCCCACACAGTAACAAGTCGCATGAATCAGGCTGAGATTACAATATGAGGTTGAGCCCAACACTTGAAACTTAGCCCAGAATACGTGGCTGAGTCCAGAATATGAGACTAAGAATAGTGTAGATATCAACGCTTTGACTGCGACCTGCTCCATATATGGTAAGCGCAATCATTTAACCTAAACTAACGTAAGGAAAGCCCTGTCATATGAATACAAATTTGTCATGAAATTTGTGTTCATTACTTGAATAAACTAGTTTGGAGTAGGAGGAAAATGAATAGGATAACCAAATTTGTGACAGCAAAATCCTTCAATTTCAAACTCACAGCGGAAATTTTTGTCGACATTAAATATTTCCTGCGTGGAGAATCGCAGTCAAAGTATTAAGGCAAAAATTGAAAATATTGGCGATTGCACTCATCTTCCCGTCAAACACACAGAAAAATCTTCATTCGGAGGCCATCGTCGATGAATTGATAAAAGAAGCCATATCAAAATTACTCTACAAACGTCATTACATAACGCGGCGTTTTGAAACCGACGTGTGAGGCCCCGTACACTTTTCCCACTGAAGATGGCGTTCTACAAGGAAGCCCATTCCCCAGGGAGGCTACACTCCAGCACGGGATAATTCCTGCGCCGTCAACACCAGTTGCAGGAAAGTGGTGGAAACTTCTCCGATGTAACGAAGCGACTTCTCTAGGAACACTTATGCCAGGAATTATTCATACCCCGGCACACTTTTGATAAAGTATACATATTTCATTCAAAACTCCATTACTCTGGCAAGGTGCAATTGCAAAAATGTTGTCAGGGTCTTTCTGAAGTGAACTCGATTGGAAGGATCCAAAAAGAATTTGATTTTATGAAATACGGAGCAAAAACAGGAAAAAATTAATATTTTCATAAATATTAATATTTCTTTCAATAATTGATTGTAAACCCCTTTTTTGAAAACACTAAATAACTTCAATACCACGCATATTTATTAATGCACCTGGGGAAATAGTGGAAATTATTCTAGAACGTTCTCGTTATCTTCCTACAAAAAAAGCCTTGAACTACATCACACGGCACTCAGCCGTGATCCTAGTAAAGACGACAGAGCTCAGCCTCGATTGAAGATTACGAAATATTGGTCTATACAAGAATGGTAGCAAGGGCTACAAAACAATTTCTTGAGTCTGCATCAACAATTCAAAGCACTGCGAAGAAATATAAGAAGTTTCATACAATTAAAAACCGTGAAAGGCAGAGAAGGAAGCAACTGATTTCACCAAGACTGAGCAGAAAATAATGCGTGAAGGTCATAATAACACGAGAACCTCAACTAAGACATTCCTGCATAACCTGACTCGGGGATAGAAATTTCGAAATTTCTCCATGAGAGAACATTAAAGAAGAAGGGCCTTGGAGATTGCAGGCAAGCTAAGTACCGCTCCCACAGAGTAGCCATGTCAAAGCTCGGATATCATCGGCCAAAGCTCACTTGGACAGAGGTCAAAGTCACTCGTCATCCGCACTTTGGTCGGACGAGACAAGAGTTAAGCGTTCCGGCCACTGCGATGTTTCTTTCGTTTGGCGAAAAACGTTTTTAAGTTTACAAATCAAAACACATTGTTGTAACTGTAGAAAATGGGAGGAGGGAATTTAATATTCTGAGCTTGCTTCCAGCCAATGAAATTGTGATACTGGTGAAGGTGAATGTGATCATGAAAAACGATCATCACATGAAAATTCAAAATGAGAACGCGAAACAATAAGCCGAAGTACATTATCTTTAACCTGATTGGATCTTTCAATACGATAATGATACAGAGCACACGGCCAAATTTGTTGAGAAATGGTTGGAAGAAAATCATGCGAGCGTTTTACAGCGGCCAAGCCACAACCCGATTTGAACCTAATCGAGAACTTGTGCAGACTTTTTAAGAAAAACATTAAAACAAACGAAAATAGAAATTCTTGAATTTAAAAAAACTTTCAAAGGCGTTGGCCAGTATTCGTGAGGATATTTGTAAAAACTTTACAGCTATCAAAAACGTCTAAACGAAATAATTGTGTATAATGGTTTTGCAATCAATTATTGAACAGGGTATGAATGAATTTGAATCTGTCGTTTCTCTTATTTCAGTTAAACGTTTTATAAATAAAAATAATTTTGGAACCTTCTAATCCAGTTCCATCAGAAGGGTATGAATAACAGCCGACTTAACTGTACAGAGCGCACGTCATTGCATTCATCATCGTATCATAGTCCGCTTATGATGAGCCCTATGCAACAAATCCACAGACACTCGTACCCTAAAAAGGTACAGACTCTGCTACAGTAGCGGCAGAACCGTACGGCCTATATCATGACACTATCAGCAACGTGTATAAAAGTTACAAACCCAATTTTGACCCGTCAAACTGCCCCAACAAGACGAAGCCAAATTACAATAACAAGGCTTTACCGCAGCAACGGACGAAGCTTTCAAGAGAACATTAAGTAGCTACAGAGACGGAACATCACGACACAAAGAACAATCAACAAAGACGCATGCGCAAGAATTTAGTTCCACCATACAGGCTTCTCAAAGAAGAGAAAGAAAAAAGGGCGACAAGAAACATAATGCCTACTGAGTCAGGAAACCACATCCGCATACCACGTGTCTTCAAGCAGCTCACTCAGCTGGAAAGTTACACAACCCTATGGAACATGATTTCTGTTCCTCACAATTAAATAGTAATTCTTAACTTTTTTCATTAAAAAAAGCTAGAAAATGCACATTATTCCAAAGAAACATTGCTTTTGTACTATACATGTGCTATATATTGCTGGTATTATAACTGCATTGAAAATTCATTGACCTGTCCACAAAAGCCAAGTTCAAACATTATAATCTTTGTCATTATTTTGTGTACTGACAAAAAATTGGGAAGTTATGGCTTTAACCTAGAAACAGGACACAAGGGAAATTTGGTTGCACAGTGTAATTAACCGGGGCAAATTCTGTTGCTCGATCACTGTATTTTCCCAAGGAGATAGAATAAATGATAAGTTAATTAAAAATAAACCTTAAAAATGAAGCAACTCAAGCACAAAACACTATTATATTAAAACTTAATGTCTACCAATGCAAAAAATAACATTTAGGGTAGCATGGCAAAACCAAAACTAGCATTTATCCACAAGCACAAACAATCAACAAATTGGTTTCAAGCTTTTGTACCAACGGAAGTGGACGAAAATCACCCAATGGAATCGAAACACACCAACGGTATTTTCAAAGAAGACCGCGAAGAGAAGAGCGTCAACGCGCCATTTCTGCGGGAGAGAGCGCAGCTGTTTCCGAACCCCCCCCGACCTTTATAGCGCGCGGGGCAGTTTTCAAATCAAGACATCAAACGATAATGTAAGAAATATTGCAATTAAATAACACAATTGTACTGCACGAATATAACCACTAAAACAGCCACATAATAAAGCAAAAGGGCAGAAATTCGAACGAAAGACTCGCGCGAACTACGAATTAACGGTCCTTGGAGTCCGACCATCACGCCAGAGGGCGTACGCTGCAACGAGGTACAGGACTCCATGATGCGCCGGAGTTTGAGAAGCAATTCTTTTGCAAGGCGAGCTCAGTATGAGTGGCAGTGTAACCCTACACAGTAGGCGTGACTTTTTTCGCTGTAATCCCGCGTGTCGCACTCTCAATTCGCACGATCAACTTTTTGCAACAGCGTTTTAGCGGGCGTGAAAATTGTTAAACTTCTCGAGAGAAAAGTTCGAGAATTATGATTGCGATTCCCTCCCAAATCGCAGAAAAAGTAAAACTTCACTAAAATACGATCTTTCCAGCCTCGCCGTTAGCTGATCAATCTCAACCGAATGAAATCATGTCAAGGTGTCTCTGCACTTCCTGGTCCACAGACGTGCTCGATAGAGACCTTAAGATGAAGTAAACGATGACCTATAAAAAATTTTTCGGGAGAAAGTTGAAATGAATTTTTTTCGAGCTAATACATTTCTTCATATAGGTAACTCATCTGTATATAAATAAATTAATGATACACTGATAAAGTAACGCTAGATTACATTCGTCGTTACTTGAGACGTTGCCTACGTATTGGGCCACGGGTGTACCAATGAAACAATTCATTCCGCTGTTGCGTAATGCTTTGCTTGTAAGTCAACACTCTTATTTTCATTGCGTTCAAAAAAACCCTCATATTTGAATAATTAAAATGGCTTCACACGTTCTTCGGATTGAAGAGAAAAAGCGAACAAGAGGGCAGCGCGTCTAACTTCAAAACAGAAAGTGTTGCCAATTTGAAACCTAACCTTGCTCTGGAACAACCTAACTATGGAGCAACCTAACGCAGGGAACGAGCTGTATTCCAACAAAGTTTCCTCAGCCGACTCCGTACAATCATCAGTCATAGCTCTCAGTAACTTGGGAAGAAACTGATGAAAATTATGCACAACATTCTTTGTACGCTGCAATAATTCTTCAGGCTCTGCCGATCTGAAGAGGATGTCAACAACTTCAACCTGAGTCTCCGCCTGATTTGTTTATGTGACTCCAGCTAGGGAGGAAAACTAGGGAGGATGCCCACCATGATAGGCATGGTACTGGGGCATGACATGAAGCATAGTCCTGAGGTATGATGGGAGGTATAGTACTATGAGGTATGACGGTAGGCATAGTACTGAAGTATGACGAGAGGTATAGTAATGAGGTATGGCAGGAGGCATAGTACTGAAGTATGGCGGGAGGCATAGTACTGAGGTATGACGGGAAGCATAGTACTGAGGTATGATAGTATTTGGGCATGCAATATGTGAGTTTGAGAGGTGCAGCTTGTTCCCGTACAAAGAAGACGCAGCAAATCGGGATGCGGTCTTTCTCGTATTAGTCGTAATGCCTACTGCTATTCAAGTGAGAAAAAAATCGTGCATAATTCATCTCGAGTGACATGGTACCGAGTAAATTTCAGAGCGCAATAAAGTGCACGACTAAAGGAGATAATGACGAGCACGGGCCGTAATGGGCTCGGACCTTTATGCTTCCGCGAGAAGCCACTCGAAGACTCCTTTAACTTTTGAAAAAGGAGCAAGTCATACGGACTATCGTGACTGACGACCCCCGTCATCATCATCAACATGAAACACAGAAACAATGATCATGCAACACATCTTTCACACCGCCGTATAATTTCCACCAGTCAACGATGCCACCTCACACGACATGAAAGCATCACCGAGGGCTCGAGACATCAGCAAAATGCCTTCACACCATTCACAACTCTGGCCTCATTGGTGCACATCCACGCTGCTAAGGTAGATTTTGCAAGTTGGGTTACCTTGCTTGCCCATATGTTATATCTAAACCTTATATTGCAGAGACCTACCATCTGATTTGAAAGCCTTCTCTATCAACACCGAACACGAGAAGCGGTCTTCCTAGCCAATCTACACACATAGTCCATTTCAATCACAGAGTCAACATTAACAAACTTGATGAACGAACATAAATGGAAGCCCTCACAGCTCAACTTTTCCCTCTTTGTAACCTCAGGGCCACTTGCAGCACATGAACACCCAAACGATAACGAAACTTGATGCAGTTTAGACGAACATTGAACAAGTTCAGTTGAACGCGACTATTTAGAGACACCAAAACACGCACACACACAGATGCTTCAAACGAAATACATTTAGCACATTCATCCGGCGCGTAATCCACGCAGGATAATATTCGAGAGCCTCAACACAAACCAAAAACACACAGCAACACTCGGCAGTTTAGAACAAAGAACATTGAACGCATATGCTCACACGCGATGACTTATATTTACACGGAAACATTTGCACGAACGTTCGTTGCTGGCACGGCGTTTAGCAAGCACGGGACAAACACCCTCCCAGAGGCGCGCGCGTTTAGGAACATAGAACACCACATTCCGTTCTTACGGCAGTCAACAACGGCCGCGCTGCAGTTCCACAAGCTGTTCTCTGAGCTCATCAGTGCTGCACATTCTCTGCTCGAGTGGACTGAACCCTGGTCGCTAAACCCGAGGGGCGCTTTGGCGTGGCATTGTGCGGCTGTACGCCATCTTAGTAATGATTTTCTGTCACACATTAACTGAAATAACGGTTCAAAACCAAGCTCTTTTGCTTTTTCATATGGAATATCTCCCAAATAAGGATATCTTTCCGAGGTTAACGTCTCACTAATTCTTTTGACAAAATATTTTTGTTTGAATTAATTTTTTCACTGCGTTATGAAGAGGCCTTTCAATTCAACAAATGGATGAGATACATCAGTTTTGTTACTGCTATTTCATGACTTCTCTGGTTAATGTACACCATCATCCCCGAAGAACAATAAGGGAAATTACTCCAAATATTCTTAACAGTTGTCAGTCAGCAGGCTATGTGCCGAGGCCCACTCGTCCTGGAGCACCAGCGCGACAACAAACGCAGGTGCGCGAGATCAACATCAGAATTTCACACGACATGCACTGTTTGGAAAATTTAAAGTCAACCGCTTCGAAATAGGTCAAATGGCAGACGTGCTGTTGCCATCGTCATTGATGAAATCTGTATCGAAAAAAAGAATACTCTAAACTGGAGCCTAATAAGAAAATAGCAACTTCTGAGTTGATATCGAAAATCTTTAATCGGAAGAAAGAGGGTTTTTCCGAGTGCTCTCATATCATGAGTCAAGGTATCAAAGATTAACATCGGAAAATCAATCAGCCACACCACCCAGGGAACTGGGCCTGTGAGCAGTACAGCCACACCACCCAGGGAACTGGGCCTGTGAGCAGTACAGCCACACAAGAAAATATCGCCCTATGTAAGAATAAGCCACAGAACACAGGCATGGGCCCACAGGTCACCGACAAGTGCCTTTCCTAATCTGACGTACGAGGTCACCTAATTTAGACTTGTAATACAGCCTCTCTTTTCGTTTAGTTTCCTGGACTTTCAAGCGTTCATGGGCGCATATTTGAGTAAAAGTTAAATGAAAAAAAATTTATATGAAGTTCCATTAAGCTGTGAAAGTGTAGTAAATTAAGCCTAATATAAGGACCCAAAATATTACTAGCTCCAATTCTGAACTTCAGCTGGTCTACTTCAAGCTTCTTTTTTCAATGATTAACTACAAGACGCGTCATCGGTCTCAAACAAATCCTAATTCACGAAAGACTCCTTATTCGGGAGGTTATGGTCAGCTAGCAAGGGCTGTGAGCTAATGAGCTGCACTGATGAGTTCTGAACAGGACATCAAGAAGAACGACATCGAGACACCGAAGAGAACGAGAGACTCGTCTTTACATTTGGCCGCCGCAGCCAAAGAGATCTTGTTGCTGAGCAGCAGCAGCAGCAGCGGCGGCAGCGGTGGCAGCGGCCGCTGTAGAGGTAGCAGGCACCCCCGTGTCGTGGTGGTGGGGGTTCAGGTGATGGTGGTGTTGGAGTGCCGATATTAAACTACCGTTAGAAGAAGATGATGAAGGCGATGATGATTCGCCACTAGCAGCGCCACCGCTACTGACATCCACACCGGAGTGCAGTGAATGGTGGTGAGGGTGGTGGTGGTGATGGGGAGCATGACTGTGGTTGTGAGGGTGGTGTGGAGGAGTGGTGATGTGGGGAGACGACAAGGAAGGCAGA
>VOMN01000448.1:0-12482 GCA_014899125.1 Orchestia grillus
ACTTTTTTAGAAATCTCGTCCCTTTGAAAACGAGTTGTGTATAACAACTCGAAGGCTAGAGAAAATAAATAAATTCTCAGAAAAAGTTCTACAATTATCTTAAATCAAAATAATGTGTACATTTCATTACTTTTTGCTCCTCTGTTTCGTGTGGCACAAGTTCAATGCACTTGTGGTTTGCTTCTGAATTTGTACCTAATTTTGTTTATGACCGCACCAATTGAAACAAGAACGCCACCCAAAAAAGGCCTTGAAAGATCACAAGATTTCTCTTGATGAGGTCGTGGAAAACATTCAATCTTTCAATGAACTAATAAGAACATAAATCACAACTCTCACTCCAGTACAATATTTTTGTAAGAATCTTGGAGAACATGGAGCTTCGAGTTAGTCGAACACGGTAGCCGGAATGAAGTGTACACCCATAGCGTCTGACGAATGTTTGCTTGCTGTGGTTGCGTAATTTTATTGAGTGCCTCAGTATATTCCAACGGCGTCGGACTGGAGCGAAAGAACAACAGTTTCGATTTAATGCAATAACAGTATAACTATGGAGCATTTCTCATCTATCCTGAAGAAAATGGTTTAAAAATTGGTCTAGGAACACACAAGAAAGTGCAACACTCGCACGGCAGAGCCAGAGACTCCCGCAAGACTGATTTACTTATCATAAACTTTCTCTCCCTCAGGGGGCTCTGTGTCCCCCAGGGCAAGGCAGGTCGCGCCGAGTGGGATTCTGAGGCCTCATCAAAAATTTTCACAACTTAAGTTAAATGGCTTTAGACTGTGGTGAAAAAACAATTTCATTAATTTCGAGTACCATTTATCCTGTTCATCTTGACCAAATGAAGGGAGAGGTTACAATCCTAGATGTAGCTTTCTTTGGCACATGGAGTTATGATAGCGAGACTCATGTGAATTTTTTCGTTAAAATAATTAAGTTTCCACTTGATGTGTAAGACATTACATACTGTTAATCTTTTAAGTGAAGATAAAACGAATATTGAGAAGATAAGTTAAAATGCTTCGTAATTGAGAACATAACTTTTATAATTCTAATAAAAAACAAATATGGTCTCTTCGATGGTATGATACACAAGGAGTAGACTTTGCCTCACAGGGGCTGTGCGTCCCATGAGGCTGCGCAGATTTGACGTCGACATCCCACAGCGCTCGTTTGTGCATCGTACGCCGTGGTGAGCGGGATCTGGACAGGGAACTGTGCATCGTACGCCGTGGTGAGCGGGGTCTGGACAGGGAATTGTGCATCGTACGCCGTGGTGAGCGGGGTCTGGACAGGGAACTGTGCATCGTACGCCGTGGTGAGCGGGGTCTGGACAGGGGACTATGAACTTCATTTCCCAAAGGGCGCTTCACAAATGTCTATTTTGAAATTGTATTGGGATATGACAGCACGTGTACATTCTAGAAAATGAATTTTCAGTGTCTTTTTTTAAAATGAAAGTATCGCTTTCATACGGTAAATTTCACAATGAAAAAGTGCACGTGCGTGTACTTCGTCCAGCAACTCTGTCTGACGAACAACTGCGAGTCTATGGCTAGTATTTGAGCTGAAGTAAATTACAAGCAAGGAAATAAAGTTAGAAAATTAATTTCTATTTTACCATGCCACTCTACTACGCTACACTTTGTGGTATATTATTCCCAGGAGTAAGCCGCTAGAGACAGTCGTGAGTGAACATGAATGGAGACCCGATAACGGTCTGTGAGCCCAAAACTGGAAGTCTCACGCGAGTAAAATTTAGTTAAATTACAATTTTAGTCGTGTCTCTGTGCACAAAACATTTTTCCTCTGAACCTTGAATTCTCAGGGGTGATTTTAGTTCACGGACTTCAAGCTGGGAACCAAACTTCTGAAACAACAATGGTGATTTTAGTTCACTGCCCAAACGCTCTTGACCTGAAACATCGAGAAGGATTTTCGTGGACAAACCACAAGTCTTGAGCCAAATCATGGTTCTGAAACATTTCAATGATTTTACTTCAAAAAGTACAAGCCGCGAATTATAAACTAACCATGGTTTTCATTATAAGGTCATGGTTTTCATTAAAAACTCCAAGCAATCATGAATCAATGTTCTGCAGCATCCGTAATTATTTTAGTTCTCAGAATATAACCCGAAAATCCCGAATTATCGGCGATAATTTTGTTTCACAGATTATGAGCCTTGAACTATGACGCATCAGGGATTTTAGCTTACAAATTACAAGGTGTGAACCACAACTCTGAAGCATCAGTGATGATTTGCCTCAAAAACTACAAGCCGTGAAACACGGCCCTGAAGCATCAGTGATGATTTGCCTCACAAACTACAAACCGTGAAACACGGCTCTGAAGCACACCCGTGTCAGTTCACGTGCTGGTGGCCATGGCTGGAGGCCCCTTCGTAACGCGATACTGAGGGCAGGCTAATGACAGCAGCGGACGACAGATGGCGCTCTAGCATTAACCAAGAGAAACACTCACTGCAGCCGCAGAAGCACACGCACGCAATTCTGCTCCAGGCCTGTGCGTTAATGTATTTGAGCGTTCATAAGTTTATTTTAGGAATTTCTTACATTGAGAGTTCATAACAAGACAGTTCACTGTAGGGTGCAACTGACCACCCATTTCCGCAGCCTGTCGCAGGCGAGCGCTCTCAGGCAAGAGAACTCAAGCATAAAATAAGACGAAACGGAAATACAAAGAGTCTGCATGGCAAGACTAATGAATTCCTCGTGTTCGTGTTGTAATAACTTCGAATAGATGATGAGTGACATAAACATTGCTTATTGGAGCAGTTAGCAGGTCGTTGTAGAATTGGATTAAGAGGAATAGGAGAAGAGGTGGAAAGAATGAAAATGGAAAATTTCAGAAACAGTCGTTGAACGCCGGTGTGTCCCAGACAAATGTTGCGTATTTTCAGATTGTATTATGAGTTGAACAAGTTTTTGGAGGTAAACGTGTGAGCTAGATATTTACAGAGAGATCAAAACGGGATTTCAACATATATTCATATAAAAATCTGATTGTGTACTCAACCTACTGATACGATCGAGCAGAATATTCATCAATATATGACATGAGTGAAGCAAATTGACCTACACTTTCAGTTCTGCAATTCAGATGCACAAGCGAAAATATTTGTCTTTATTTTATTTTTACTCGTCCAATTTTCTATTCAACATCCATGCAACGAATTACCACATTTTTCCCCGCTAAAACGACGAATTCACTTGAAAATAAAACTTTAAATTCATTTTAACCACCTTGGGAATAGAAGACATTCCATTTGTTCGCCCAAAGCAAAAACCTGACGGATCGCAACGATCGGCTTCCTCAATTTCACAATTGCGACATCGTTTGCATTCAGGGGCCCCTTCCCCCCTTCCCAACCGCACCTGCCACAACCGCACCTGCCCCCCCCCCATTCCCTCTCAACGGTAATCTGTGGATGCGGCCTAGGCCCCTCGGGGGAGGCTGGTCTGAGGAATTGGTGTCCTGTTTCAAAAGTGAGGGGAAGTGAGGGGAGAGTGGGGACGACGGACAGGACGGGCTGGGACATGAGTTAGAATTGGCTCAGCTTCTGATGAGGATATAATGGATAAACGGAAGGTAATTGAATGTAAGAACACATGAAGGGGTTGATGGTTAGGCTTATAAATGGGTGGATTAATCAATCGGTAGAGGTGATGGATAAATGTGGATGGATAAATAGGCATACGATAAACCCATGAGAAAAATGTGAAATGGACAGAAGGGGAATGAGATCACATGTTCAAAGGAGAGAAAGTAAAGCAAAAGTGAGGAGGAAGAATGGAGAACCTGAACATGATTCACTTGGGGAACGGAAGAGACGATAAAATTGAAGAATGCAATGACAAGTACTAAAGCGCACGAAAATAAAAGAAACAAGGAAAATAATCCTCTACTACCGACAAAAAACTTTTTAAAAATAAAGTTGCAAATTAGTCTGCGTAGTGAGATGAACAGAAATATTCAACAACACAAATACACACACAAGAGAGAGAAAGCGAAAAAGAGGGAGATTAACATATGTAGAATCACAGGCAAAGGGAAATGAAATAAATATATATATGATTCAATAATACAGTAATTTCTCATTTCCAATCAAGTTGATACATGACATACACAACAGTGGTATCGCAAATTCTTTTCATTATAGCATAAAATAACACCGTCGAATATAACAAGTGGAATAAAAACAACTGCATGGCACCGTAAGAGACGTGGAGAGGGAGCGGCGCCCTCATCAGGGACGCCCTGCAGTTGCCGCCGCTGGCGCCCTCACAGCCTTCACTGCAGCCTCGAAGCCCTGCAGGGTTGGGGCACCGAACCTTCTAATGACCGAGTTATTTTTGTGGTAAGAATGGGCTTAGCTTTGTATGAAAATCCAGCGTGATGTGTGAAATGGGCACACACGGTACCACTGGTCCTCATGCGTGTGTGTAGGTTGATGATAAAGGCGGTGAATTGATGCTACAATTAAACGAGAAAATAGAACAATACTTTTCATGATCTTTATATTTTGAGCACCTCTCGTGTACCTTGAATGCTATCTCGCACCCCAAGGGGCTGCGACCACCCCTTGTATACCCGCCGCCCCTTGTATACCCACCACCCCTTGTATACCCACCGCCCCTTGTATACCCACCGCCCCTTGTATACTCACCACCCCTTGTATACCCACCACCCCTTTATTTTATTTTAGGAATTTCTTACATTGAGAGTTCATAACAAGACAGTTCACTGTAGGGTGCAACTGACCACCCATTTCCGCAGCCTGTCGCAGGCGAGCGCTCCCAGGCAAGAGAACTCAAGCATAAAATAAGACGAAACGGAAATACAAGGAGTCCCACCACCCTTTGTATACCCACCACCCCTTTTATGCTGTACGTGAGCCTAACCCAGAGGAATACGTATGTCCTAGAACATTTAGCATGTACCACTTCTATCGAATTGATACTAATTTTTTATAAAAACGGAAACAAGTGAGTCAGACCATGCAGATTTAACAAGTTGATCCTCAGTCTGGGCCTCGACCGGTTGACCCTCTTATGTAGCAATTTTTTGAATGGATAGCAAAAACATTTCTCAGGAAGTTATGTCAGAAGGGCTAGATTACTTTAAGAAGCTGTGTTCAACACGACACAAATGCGCCTGCGTCAAGTACGCCACACGCTGCAGGGCAGGGGTCTGAGGCCCCGTGTGAGGGGACGCGCGACGCTGAGGCACGTCGCCGCGCTGCTGCAGACTCCTCACAAAGAAAACCTCTTCATTGGAACAGTGTTCCTCCACTAATGAAGTCGCGAGGGCCTGTGAGGGTCTCATTGATGCCCTCCATGCAGAGTGGGCTCGAGTGGGTCATCCCTCAGCTCGTATGTGGGTTGTGAGTTGGTTTAGCCCACTTCGCTCACACAAGGCAACTGTTTTTAACTTGATTCTTAGAACCTCGTAACTTCTGAGACCGAGTTTGGCGAAATGACCTCATATTGGGAAGAAAACTGCTTCAAAATAAGGGAAGCAGCCAACAATATTTCCTGGAAAGTTTGATAATTTGGGCACACGCTTCGTAGTGAGAAATAATTAACCAAATTAACAAAGCCAAGGAATTAACCGGTCGAAGGTCTGAACTTGGCTTTGACGAAGCTGCTTCAGCTGCTCATGTCATGTAGGGTTGAGTGTGATGTACTTTATTGCCCTCGAGATGTTATCGTGAAGGATTCATGACGCAACCGAAACTAGAGCTTGTCACTCCCAAGTTTAAATTATGCAGACTCCGTGAACACAACGAACGTTATTCGATCTTGAACAGATCGTTTTGTTGTTCCAAGGGCTTGTTTATATGCATAAACGGAGGCACGAGTTATTCTACGTTACTTACGGAGGATCTGGGAATAGATGTTGCAATACACGGCCGATGTCAAACGTCTGGGAGGTGGTAGTTCAGAGAAGGAGGTAGAGAGAAGGTAGCAGAGAGAAGGTAGCACAGAGAAGGAAGCAAAGAGAAGGTGGTAGAAAGAAGGTAGCGGAAAGAAGGTAGCAGAGAGAAGGTAGCAGAGAAAAGGTAGCAGAGAGAAGGTAGCAGAGAAGGTAGCAGAGAAAAGGTAACAGAGAAAAGGTAGCAGAGAGAAGGTAGCAGAGAAAAGGTAGCAGAGAGAAGGTAACAGAGAGAGGGTAACAGAGAGAAGGTAGTAGAGAGCCAGCTCAGACGTAGAGAGAAAATTTTAGTTCGGAAAAATGAATTGCAATAGGTGAACTACAGCTCTTATTTCAATTCACCACAAAACGAAAAGAATCTCTTGTTGAACTTTTACTTCTTGTCGATTACATAGAACTTCATGTGACGTGGCTTCGCTATTTGAGGAACAATTTTAGTCATTATCCTGATCATCAGGTCGTAGTTTTACATTTGTGAAATTTAATCCTTAGCAGCTATAATGCATTCGAATGGTAATCCTGAACAATATTATACATACTAATATTTTTTAAAGCATTTTGGACGTGTTAGTTACTATTTTTGCATAAATATTACACACGGGGCTGGAAAAAGGGAACTAAATGCGGCTAGTTGAATAATATTTAGTTGAATATGTATAATTATGTATACTACTGCCAACGATCATAAAGGAGTAATTTGAATGAAGGCCTTCAGTACCACGAGAGGAGCAATGGCCTCACGAGCCTCAACACATCGCTGGCTCCTAGCGACTCAGGCTGCGATGCAAGCGAGTTTCTCCCTGGTGCGGCTGCGTGGCAGAACATTCTTTGAAACATAATCTGGAGCACGTGCAGTTTTGAGAACTTTTCTTAACATCAACAGCCTATTGATGGCTTTTTAACTGAGGCAAAAATCAGCAGCAATTTTTTTTAGAAATGCTAAAAATCGTAGAAAAAAATTACACATGATACTTCTGTATTTTGAAATTCACGTGTTTGACACAGACGAGTGTTTCATGAACGCCCGAGTTTGATGAAAGCTAATTCAAGGATCTACCACTTTGTTGATATACATCACAAGGATATGGGATGTTGTACATCAAAAATAGCGCAGAGGGAACCAATCTTATTTTCTCCAAATACATCGTCCCTTCATAGGAACATCTTTAAGATAAATGCCTCATCTGTCCGATACATAGAGCTGCGTGCAGAGCAGTGCCTGAAGCCTTGACTTGAGAGAGCTCGTGTCACCGAGTGCACTCACACAAACCAGCTACGGATGGTAGCAACACACATCAATGTGTGAGACTTACAGTTGGTAGCAACAGACACCAAGTGTGAGACTTACAGTTGGTTGCAACAGACACCAAGTGTGAGACTTACAGTTGGTAGAAACAGACACCAAGTGTAAGACTTACAGTTGGTAGCAACACACACCAAGCGTGAGATTTACGGATGGCTGCAACACACACCAAGTACGTGACATTCGGATGGTTGCAACACAAATGATGGCATTGAAAATTTTGAATAACGTCTGTAGTGGCTCAAGATCCACTGCTGAAGAGTCATTTTCACTAATAATAGTTTAGTACTCGAACTTCGGCAAAATGTCTGAGGCTTCATTTCTAGACTGTAAGTAGCACAACTTCGTGTAAATGGATCTTTAATTGATAAATTAAAGTATTAGGCTACGTTGATAAACCCGTTAGAGATCAAAGCTGTGGTGCCAAATACTCAGATTCAGATACGCCCAGTACAAAAATTGAGCCCCAAATTTAAAAACCCCTCAAAGCAGAGGAGGGAAGGAGACCATCTTTCGCTCAAGTGAGGGCTCCTTAATTTTAGAGGGAACAAAGTGCTAATTGTCTCTGTCAAGGGTGCGAGGGTCGGGATGTCCCGCAAGTCCCGGATGCGAGTTCCGGACCAGTGGAATTCTTTCTGATGCTTCTCTACTCTACACGGTAGGCTTACGCAGGAGATGGGGAGGGCAAACAGTCGAACTTGCTCGCGGGGTCGATAACCACAAAGGCTGGGTCAAGAACCGCCAAGGCTGGGTCAAGAACCACAAAGGCTGGGTCAAGAACCGCCAAGGCTGGGTCAATAACCACAAAGGCTGGGTCAAGAACCGCCAAGGCTGGGTCAAGAACCGCCAAGGCTGGGTCAATAACCACAAAGGCTGGGTCAGGAACCGCCAACGCTGGGTCAAGAACCGCTAAGGTTGGGTCAAGACCGCAAAGACTGGGCCAAGAACCGCATAGGCAGGGCCAATAACCACAAAGGTGGGTCAGTAACCACAACGATAGGCAATAGATACTTTTGCATGATCAATAAGTACGTAGATAGAGTTAATGACTAGATAAACAGGGTGAATATAGTCTTACACTGTAATAACCATATATAATGAGCCAGTATCCACTTAGAGGGCGCTAATAATCGCAATATAGAAGCAAATAATCAAAATGGCAACTAATGATATCGACGAATTCCACAAACTTCTAGACAAAGTCATGAACACATTTCCAGCTTAATAATCCCAGAGAAGTTAATAATCAATTTTAAAGTGGCAGTAGTCTCACTACCAATACTAGTACTTCCTTTGCTCAACTTTTCCTTACATTATAACTTACAATATGACCTAATTCCCAAGAAACCGTCTCTCGCAAGAAAAGTATCCATGCTCGAGATAATCCATCTAAGCTTGATCTCGAAACACGTTGATAACGAACGTAAAAAGGAGGAAAACTCTCGCACAGGCCACATATTTCGAAAATACTTCCTTGCTTCAACCCTGTTGAACGAGAATGATTGCTATTTTACTCTAATCCTAACGCAAGCTCGGCCTCGTTGGTGCTTGTTAATCTCACCCCACAGACGCGGCAGCGGTGTGGCGCAGATGTCGGGCTGGAGGCCGGCAACAATTACATCCTGACTCCTTCATGGCCGCGCTGGCGCTGTAGTGCACGGTGGGCGTGCTCTATTTTCCGCCAGAGATCATTCAATGTCTTTGATAAACTTTTCAGAAAGCGTTTTTAGTGATAATTGAACCACGAGCGTTTGGAGAGTTGAACAGAGTTTGAACGCTCTCGATCAGGGCGAGGGAATCAATGGTCGTAAAACATCAGTACAAAATTTTGCTTACGGGCAAGGAAGTTATATATTATTTTCTTCAAAAATAGAACATTAATTTCATTGATTCATTTTAAAATTTTTATACATTCACAGCAAGACAAGAAAAAACATCCATGGATAATAAAATAAGAAGAAATCAACAGTAAGATTTAGGGTAACCGCCCCTGACTGTGCTGCTCTGTTTAAATCTCATCAATGTTCTCGAGGGGAGGCGGGAGAAGCTGCGAGAGTTTAGCTCGTGTGGGAAACATGGGCTCAAATTTAGCAAAACTTGGACAGTTGTACTCGAACTCTTCCAGCTGAAACCGTACTTCACTGAGGACGGCCGAGCTCGGTCTTCTGTAACCCTCAATTGAGGACTTGAATTGACTAGGTGTTAAAATGATGATTCACGGGCAGAAATCTTGCAAATTCTATCAACTCTTTAGCGAAAAGCTCAGAGCATGGTCAGTAATCTTCTTTTTCACATTCATTTTGTGTGTAAGAACATTTGATACATTAACATAATTTTCAACGACCTTAATAGAAGAATCAAAACTTAACAATTATCGAATCTAACCAAAAAAAATTCGGATCGGAGGTGCCGTTTCTTCATCATTACCTACCCTGCCCAAATTCTAGAAGGAATCCACTTCGTCTATGAGGTTTGGAAAAGGCCTGAGCATGCATGTGCCAGCGCGGCCGATGCAGACCTAAAAGAGCCCCAGGTGAGACGTAAGTAATGCCGAACACCACACGATAGCTCAGAAGTTCAGTTGCTCCACACAGATAGCAGACAACCTTGTTATCAATCCTTTGAATTTGGACTGGGGAAGCAGGGGGCCGAGTTCCCAAAGACAGTGTAGAGCTGATTAACTCTAGCCCCACGGGTAGATGCATAAAGAGGCGAGTCGGAGCAGGAAGCCATCAGTTAGGCAGCAGGGCTCCGTCCGCGCCTCGGACGCATCCCATTACGGAGCTCAATGGTAGAGCGTGAAGTTTAAAAGAACGGAATGCTAGGAATAATGGACATTCCTGCGAGGGAATGACTTCAAGCTTACACATCTCCCTCTCAAAGAAACTTAATTAGACGCGGGGCAAGAATAGCAATGAGAAAATAAGGATGCAATTTACGTGCGCAACACGAGAAAGCTGGGAAGATGAGAGGTTTCAGGCGGCCTCCGCCGCTACGCTTTGTTCACGTGCAAAAAATTGCGGCAATACTTACGTCCCCGAAGCAGGAGCAGGAAGGTCTCCAAGATCAGGCGCCAGCTAAAAGTTCGCTTGTTAAACTTAGGTTCAAGTTGCTGGTTGCGCTAATTATTGTTTTGAAATCGCATTTTGGCTAGTTCTTAAAATAACGAAAAATCTGCAGCAGTACGAGAATGCCCAGCTTTTTTTCTCTTTAAGCATGGGTTTTGTTGGGACATATTTCACGAAATGCAAAATTGGTTGATTTGATTGAAAGAACTAAACAATTTTAAAGAAACTTTAATCTTATAATGTTCTTAACCCGGAGGGAAACTTCTACCACATTTTATGGTACGACAGAAGCTTAAGTATTTCATTTTTAAACTTTACTCAGACGACCCCAATGATAGAGTATTCAATGAGATATGTAATACTGATGAAATGTTTACAATATTCATATATTCCATTATATGAAAGCTATTCAAATAAGTTCATAAGTTCAGCACATAGTCTAAGCTGGGCACACGCTGGCCTACACTGGTCTGCACTGCCTACACTGGCCTACACTGGCCTGCACTGCCTACACTGGCCTACACTAGCTTACATTGGCCTACACTGGCCTACACTGCCCTGCACTGGCCTACATTGGCCTACATTGGCCTGCACTGGCCTACATTGGCCTGCACTGGCCAACATTGGCCTGCACTAGCCTACNCTGCACTGGCCTACAGTGGCCTACACTGGCCTACACTGGCCTACATTGGCCAACATTGGCCTGCACTGGCCAACATTGGCCTGCACTAGCCTACAGTGGCCTACACTGGCCTACACTGGCTTACATTGGCCTACACTGGCCTATACAGGCCGACACTGGCACTTCAGAGTAACGCGGATGCCTAAGCGTGACGTGCGTGCCACAAATCCAAGTTTGTTTCACTCATTTCGAAGTGGTAAATGACAGAACAAGCATTTGTTGTTATAGGGTCTTAATAATCTCTTTTGATTCCAAGATTTAGTGAGAAGTTCAGCCGGAGCTTCACTGTGTTTCTTGGCATGAGGTGCAGGAACACTTCCAGCTGAGACGGCCCGACCGACAGACCCCGCAGCTGTGGAAATTTTTGGTGGGACAGTTCAAATGAGGATTTTTGTTCCGATCTTAAGCTTCACACGACTACTGAACACCAACCAATACTTTCGTACAACTGCTACGGAAAAGGACTCTCGCGGTAACCCTTGTCGAGTGGGGTGCTTGATTCATTTAAAGGTAAGTCGGTTTGGTGGAGAGCCACCGCAGGGGCAGCCGGGCATGCGTGGGGGCCCTATGGTCACGGGTGTGGACCGCGACGCTGAACTTCGCATGACGATGGTCATGCACCACACCCTCCAATCGGATCGTAGTTATGTTGATTGCACCAGACTTCGGATGGTGCCGCTTTAATACAACTTAAGTTTTATTCGCTACGACTGTGCCTTAGTCGCTTGAGTAATAAGTACTGAAGTATTCCGATCAATTGTCCGATCGTGATGAAGATTGATGATACATTTATAGACACCATTCATTACTGCAATACGTCTGTCGGAACATGAAGTCGCTTTGTTATTTCAATGCGTCGGTGGGAACATGAAGTCGCTCTATCAGTGAATTTCCTTTTCTTCGAACATTTTGACGACTTGCCTCGGGTGCAGCGTGTCCGTGATTGATTGCAGCTTGTTCGCCCAAGTATCGGGCTGTGTTCAGGTACACTGTGCTCGGCAGTGCGAGATTGAATGTACATCAATGAGGCATATTTTCGATGCAAATGATGCACTAAATGATGTCGCTGAGGACAGAAGTGCTCGGAGCACAATGATATTTCCGCTAGCGCTCACACGCAATGACGTTGCAATTTTTTGAGCCAGATGACGCCGTGAAATTCATTTTACAAAATTGCCGCGACTGAGTGACGCTTGTTTGCGGCTCAAGAGATGTAGGCTCTCTACAGCCTCCTACTCGTGCTGCTCGCACGCTCGTCTCGCGTACATGCGAGTCACTCGCAATAATCTGTAGAAATGAAATGGGTTGTTGACGCTCTGCTCGTAGTTTCAAATCGGGCGAATTTAGGAAGCTCTGCTAAGTTTAAACTTTCGTTTCGGATAATTGGTATTGGATTTACATGCTATGTGCCCTCTATGTGCCCGCTATGTGCCCGCTATGTGCCCCCTTTGTGCCCGCTATGTGCCC